>ML798296.1:243685-255107 GCA_009831015.1 Picea engelmannii | reverse complement strand
TCCACTACTGGCTTCCCTCCCCTAGTTTATCACCTGCTCCAGAATCACAAACTCATGAGGCATCAATTAACACTGAATAGAACCAATAAGAACTCGACAATAATATCAAGGGAGTTGCAGCACTAGACAAAAATGATTAGATCACTGTATAAGGACCATACATTAAGCATGCAATAATGCTTACAAGAACAATCTCCATTACAGCATGAACGATTGGGGGGTCATGACGTCAAGTACAAAAAGATTCAAAGCATTTATCAACAAAAGGTGCTGCTTAAGAATGTATTACCCCACAAAAAACACCTCAATTTAACTTCAAATGTATTACAGCGAACAACAGAGGAACTGCTCCCATAAAATCTCGAGAATCAAATACAGGCATAACTCAGAAGGGCTTCTGTGTTTTGGCGGCGGAGAGTCCCATAAAATCTCGAGAATCAAATACAGGCATAACTCAGCAGGGCTTCTGTGTTTTGGCGGCGGAGAGTTGAAAAATAATCCAGACTGAAAAAATATTATCTTTTGATGAATGACATATGACAAGGGCTGTGTACGAATCAAAACACAACATGCACAACCACCACATTAATCAGACATAAATTCCCATTGAAAAATCAGGGTAGCGGATCAAAAGCAAAAAACTATCAACTCTGCAGTCTGCACAAAAAGAAAACAAGCACAAGAATTTGAGATGATGATTAGACACAGGAAAATCATGGCTGCTATGCAATAACTGAGCTGCCTAAATCATGTTACCTTATTCCATCCATAATACTCAACACACAAAAGTACATTCTACCATTTCCGAAAGAGCCGAGTTGGAATGTATATGCAGATGAAGGTTTCCCATCAAGAAAGATACTATTACTATTTGATAAACCACCAAGGCTGTAGATGACTCTCAATCATGATCTTCGACACCTGACCTAATTAAATCATATTACTGTATGCCATCCATGATAGAAGGTTTTTTATTCTGCCATTTTCAACAGAGCCTAGCTGGGATGTGTATGCAGATGAAGGTTTTGCATTGAGAAAGAAACTATTACTAATTCAAAAAATGCCAAGATTTTACCAGACTCTCAATCATGATCTTCAGAACCTGAGTTAATGGAAATATCCCAATACATGATGCCCAACATTCACAAAAGCTTTTACATCCTACTATTTCAAGGAAAGACTAGTTGGAATGTATGTATAATGCAAATGAAAGTTTACCAAAGGGTTAGAAGCAATCACTCGTATTCTTCACAATCCAAGTTTAGCAAACCCATTATTTTATTTAGCACTTCAACTGAAAACAATCTAGAGCAATGTAAGATTGCACTAACTATAATTTGCGCTACTTTGAACATCCAGTTGGTTGAAAGGCCTTGCATTTGGTGGTGACACAAAAGTTTGAGCATTCAACTGTCAAATATTCTGAAACAACACTTAACCCATGTACACCATTTACATACTAAGATTTCCTTGAATAATACCCTCTCCTGCTCAGACCATTAAGACCAGAAGACTATTAAATCAAAAGCTAAACAAAGATGTCAACAGGGTCTAAACTGGTCAGTGAAAGAGGGGTGTTGTTGTCGCCCCCACCAGGGTTCAACTCCCCCAAGTGAGATGTTCACCTCTCGTGGGCTGGCATGCCTCCACAAGGGTGCTGTTTATTGTTTATTGTGGATAGAACCAGGTACAAGTCCTGGGCAATTTTAACAGAATAGATACCACCCAGTCAAGGCTGCTTAGCCAAAGGGGTGCTTTATAGCTTGTGAGAGGCTTCTACTACATTGTAATATCTCACGTTGAATAGTTGCCACTTTCTGATATTCATCAGAAGCATTTCAATCCCCTCCCCCCAAAAAAGCTAAACAGGGCACATAGATTGTATAGTCCTCATGCATATCACATCACGTTACAGAGCTTGCTCGTGCTGATTAAACGGGAATAAAATTTCTGTGTTCCCCTTTTATTTCAAAATTTAGGTAACCTTTACAATATTCTATTAATACTTTACAGTGTCCTTCCATAATACTGTTCATTTATTATATTATTCTGGAAGGAAGCACATATAGCATGCTCTACATCCTTACTCATTTGTCATAAACAAAGGGAAGCTCCGGCTAAACATATCAGAAATCTATTGGCCTAGTTATGTACCAGTAATTGCCATACACATGCACAATGTAGTCTAGGTTGATGTCGTAAGCGAAGCCACTTAACAAATTTCTTCAAATTATGTTTTCAATAAAAGGCTATACATATATATATTCCCTGAGAGTCATCAACACCTGAAAATTTCCAAAAACATAAATGCGACAAGTAATGAAGTTTGATTTCGTAAGATAACCAAAATTAGCTGGCCACATCTAAAACAAAGAGCAACTGCTTTATTATTGCAATCTCTTAAACAAAGCCATAAATATAACTGAACATTGAGAATAAACTTAAGTCAAAATCTGTATTTTAGTAAAAATAACCGAATGTGCAAAGAGAAAGCCAACCTTGAAGCTGTTTCTTTGCAGCTTTCACTCGAGCACTTACATAAGTAAAATTCAGAAGCTTTACTTCTTTCTGATTAAATTCCCCACATTACCATTCCACTAACATTTTTCACAAAATAAATGTAACTAACCTGGGGTTTGTAAATATTAGCAAGGTTGTTTGATAGGAAAGCTTGTTGCAGCAAGTCAGAAATCCTAACAGTCAAAACATTAGCCCTAGCAACCTGGAACCCACATTATCTCGTTACTGCCGCACTATCAGAAGATAGCCAGTTCACCCTTTATTGTGAGATTTTGGGTAGCAGAAAATTTATAGACACAATGAATCATTAGAAGGGACACATAACTAGAATAATAATTTTCTCCTTATTATAGAATTTTGCAAAGCAATTGGATCATTACCAATTCCCTTCCCTAGAATTTGACATAAAATTTCCAGTAGCCCCTTTAGTTGAACCACTCGCAACCTACCAATCTTCTTTCATTATTTTTGACTTTTCAAGGATGTACTTCCCTTCCTTGTACTTTTGAGTTGCTTCATAAGCTCTTTCATACTTCCAGCCTAATACCTCATGACACTTAGAGCAGTATACATCTGCAACAGTATGCAATCCAGTCATAAGTTGTCTATCTTCCTTTGGCCCTATTAGAATGTTTATCACATGGGAAAAAAGAAATGCCCTGCCATTTCTGCCCTGAAACAGAGGTTACAAATGTGTTAGAAAAAACCCATCCGCCCGTCTCGCTTTTGTGGATGAAAAAAATGAAAATTAAAAGACAACAAATAAGCCATATGTAAGAAAATATGAGACACACCAAAACCCCGTCTGGTAGTAGTATCCACAGAAAGCACATAGACAAGGCAAACTATTTTCACAGTACGTAAAATTCTGTAAACTGTGAGCCACAGTAATATACTTCAACATGTGCAACCAGTCAATTCATATTTTCAATAAAATGATGTCTTTTTAAGCATAATGGTTAATTACAATCTGATTAAAAATTTTAACTTCTGCAAAGATGGCATTGCATCAAGAGGTACATTCTACAGTCCAGTATGAGTGAAATATGTAATTCAATGTTCAACATGTGCTGATACATAGCATGTAAAAATAATAATAAAATATTAATAACAAATAAATATTTCAATTTCAACCCTAAGTAAAAACCTAAAATACATATATATATATAAGGAGATCAAAGTAAATAATTAAAATTCATTATAAAAATCAATCAAAAGAGAAACAAGGTGCATTCTCCAACCCAAGTATGACGGAAATGTGTAATGTTCCATGCCTAAGGCCGATGTGACATGTAACATCTCTCCACTCAATATAATATTCAAATAGAAAATAACAACCCAGTATAGATGAGATATGTAACATTTATACTTAGAAATTAAAACATAAAAAGCCCAAGGGGTTAGCTCAGTCACCAACGTTGTTGCATTTGGCTAGTTCCGTGCCAGCAACTGCCTGGTTTGAATCCCCTAGGTGACATGTATTAGTCTACATCGACGGGTTTACTAGGGATGCCATCCACAAATGTGGGAAAGCATCCGTTGGGTTTCCCTACAAAGTTTTTCTTGAGAAAAAATCCTTAATTTAAAAAAGAACAAATAAAAAAAGAATACTAAACATTAGACAATATTTACAGAGAGACCAATGTAGATCCATCTTAACTAGGATCTTTTAAGCATCGAGAGGTTTATATCTCAATTTCTTTTTGATCCCTCTAGGTGCCTAATAAATCGGGAGTTAAGAAGGATCTAGATTCTACACTGCCTGTAAATCCACAGATTGAGAAACTATCAGAGAGTCAAGACAAGTCACATAAAACATGAGATTGGCCAGTCAAGCTCTTTAGGTGACGGAAGGATTGGTTCCATGCAACTTGGCACAGTCCGCCACTGGTATTGGAGCCTATAATGTTTGTACAAATGACAACATTCTGAAGAATGGACTCACACAAATGTCATCCAGTGACCATTCTGTAAAGATTAAATTCACAACTGCCAAATGGCAAAGGTCACCTGCTAACCCTTCTAGAAAGATTAGGCTTGTGATCGCCCATTGGCAAGTGCCATCAAATGGTCAAGAAAAACAATATAGTTCATACAACTTATGCAGGGAACAACATAACCTTCTTGGTATGAAAGGGTTACCTTTTCTCCTAGTTCGAGCAATAAAGAATGACATAAAAAAAGTACAAGTCCACCAACGAAAACATGGTATAGATAACACAGATTTTCAGATGCTGAAATCTAAATTTTTATGCAGATAATAATGAATCCTATGGAAATGAGTTAATCATCTCCCAAGTCGGATGGATTTAAAGGTTGAGATTAATGTGGGCATATTCTCGGCTTGATGATGATAATAGTAACAGCTACAAGGTTTCTAGAGCATTTTGGGTATGGACTACTACTGTGTGTACAGTAACCCCTTCATTACCCTCTGCTTCATCGGTAATGGAATGGGGTTCCTTTTGGAGACAAATGGAACTTGAGGGACATGATCAGGCCAACACACATCTCCTCCTTATAAAACAACACTGTCAAGCAACCTTTCATGAGGCATCTAATCCATTCCATTTGGGAGAAGTTTCAATTTTAAGATAAGAGTCGGCTATGCAGATCTCAGCCAGGATTGGCATTGTTAGGAAATATGTATATACATCAGAGCCAAATCCGGCATGCTAGTTCTCCTTGCTTCTGTAGGAAGGGGAAACTGTGTGATCTCCCTTTGTTAAGTATATTTTTATTGTTCAAAACTGAAATATTGGAAGCATTTAACAGAAAACACTATTTGTCTATGGAGTATATTGTTAAAAATGAAATATAAGATTAAAATGGAAGGTGTTGGTATCGGCACTACCAATTCCCATACAATCCATTTGGGTATGAAGATATGGGTTTTATTTTAATCTTAAACCATGAATCTCCATATACAGCATTGACCCACATACCCCAAAGAAAGATCAAGTCCCAAAAAACACAAAACAGCCGACTGAACCACACTGATATACACACAAGCAATCAAAACCAAGCCAGGATTTCAATTGGGTGCAATCTAAAACCACAAACTTACAGACCCAATACACAAACAGTATAAAAAGGCTATTTCCTGAACAAGGGATCCAAAACAACCCTATGCATTCCATGTCTATATTTGAAAAAGGGCCGGAGATCATATTAAAATGTACCCAAAAGAGAACACTGAAAAAATCAATGAAGGTGGATATTTTAGTAACCTGGAAGGCTTTGGAAATGACATCATCGTGATGGGAAACGGAGTTCCGACAGTTGCAGCAGCTATATATGCGAGGGCCCAGCAATGCAGCCATGCCAGTAGATATATAAAATCCTTCAATAATTCACTGGCTTTGAACAGACAACTAAAATCCGGCTGTTCAATACATACGAGCGAATATATGTGCACATATCTACGAGGAAGAGGCAGACAAGGATGTCTACGTTTGCCCATAAAAAGGTATTTATAGGGCATTTTAGTGCGTGGCAAATGTTATAGCCACCCTTTTCTGTCTTCTCCAAGAAAACCCATGATTTCCCTTTGAATATTTGTGCGAACGTGAAATTAGCATTTCGTAGATCCTCTTATTAATATTTACATGTGGAAACGTGAAATTAGCGTTCCCTAGATCCTCTGGTTAATATCTATTGATTTCTGTTTAGTTTGTGGTTTATTTAATCGCATGAGTTTTCACTGTTAGTCTAGGTTCGATTTCCAGCGAATAGTGATTTTGTATTTGTTAACTCTAGCCTTGAAACTCGAGTAGGCATCCTCTCAATGCTAAGTGATTTGAAGAATGTTTTGGTAACTGAATCTAAGTGATTTAAAGGGTAATTATTGAAATGCTTTAAATGTTAATAAAGGGTGATTATTGAAATGTTATAAATGTTATTCGAAAATTTAAATGATAATTTGGTTAGATAATCATTTTAAATTATCTTACTTTTTCTTATAAAACAATGATGTAGAGAGTGTTATGTGTTTTGAGTCACTTTATTTGAAAGTACAAATTAAGGAGCTTTTATTATTTATTTTCTTTTAGGAACAGTGATATGGAAAGTGTTTTAGATCACCTTTTCATAGGATGTAAAGACTTAGAGAATGCATCAAATTATCAAGGAGAATGAATCATTACACTAAAATTTAACAATAGTTCAGTTTAGATAATCATTTGTATGACACTAAGGTACGAGAATGCAATAACATTGAAGCACGACAAGTTAATGATGGCTTAGTCCAAATAATAATTACTTAGCTTATACGACAACAACGAGATCACTATGAGTGAATTTGTGAGCAACACAAAATATATCTTAAAGTAGGCACCCATGCACAAGAATCTAACAATAGCTTAGTCTAGATAGCCATTATTGTGACTTTAAGGCATGAGAATCTAATGACACCTAAGCATGAGAATATATCATTAGCTTAGTCGTGATAATTGTAATCATGGAACTAGAGCATGAGAGTCTAATAATAGCTAATTAGTTTGGGTTATTGTTATTGTGGTGACCAAGGATGAGAATCTAACAATAATTCAATCTAGAAAATCATTATTTGATTGCCCATACTGTGACTCTTTAGGAGCTTGGTCTTGATAATCATTGTTTTGGCACCCAAGCACATGAATCTAACAATTACTTAGTTTGGATGTTGCATAACCAAGACTACTCTAAGTGAATTTGTAAGTGGGTGAATTACAATGACTGAAAATTTGTAAGTGACTCATGCATAGTGAGAACATGGGTTCTTGATAGGTGCATAGTTATGTTTAAAGCACATGCTTTGTCGACTCAAAATCAAAAAAAATATTCGGTAGATTAAAGCATATCTTAAAGTAGGCACCTATGCACAAGAATCTAATGGTGACTTAGTCTCGATAGAATCACTATCGTGACACCAAGGCATGGGACTAATAATAGTGTAGTATGGATAATCACTATTGCAGCACCCATGCATGAGAATCTAATGATATCTCAATCTTGATTATCACTATGCCCAAGCATCAAAATCTAATTGTAGCTTAGTCTCTATCATCACTATCATGGCATTAAAGAATGAGAATCTAAAAATAAGTTACTATGGACAATGACTATTGTGTTGCCCAAGCACTAAAGTCCAATAGGAGCTCAATGTCAATAATCACAACATCTAAGTCTTGATAATCATTATTATGATGTCATGCACAAGAATTGAAAGACATTGTAGTCTCAATAATCTTTATCATGACACCCAAGAATGAGAATATAATATAAGTAGTTTTGTTTGAATAACAAAGATCTACAATAACGTTTGCCTTTCAGAGGGATATAATAAGGCCAAGGATAATAGTACATAACTCCATAGAATTATGGTTCTTTTTAGACCCCTGTATTTATTAAAGTGTGGTGTTTTCTCTTTATTATCTCTCTCGTTATTATAGGATCCTCTGAATTGACATTTACATATACTTTATTCTGTGGAGTTTTTCTCTTTATGTTATCTCTAGTTACTTTATTATACGTCATTACCGAAAAGAGATACTAGCTCTGGTCCCAAGTCTCTGAATCTCTGAAGTATGGCTTTGCTATTAAGTAACTAGAGAGATATAGCATAAAGAGGAAACACAACACCGACCGTAGAATGTTATTTAGGGAATGGGTATAAGTATCACACCTACCAAAGTGATTCTTTTCTTTTTTTGATGGAATTGACATAGAAACCTAGCATTACACTGGACATATAGAGTTCGGACATGTCCCTTGAACTCTAGCAACAAATAATAAGAAGGTCGTGTCCAGTTCTTCCAAAATAAATGAAACAACTATTAGTGCAACTCTTTGAAATGAGAGGTCAACACGGTCAGAGATGAACCCATACAAAAAGAAAGAATCCAAGTAGATTTCCAGAAACATGTGGACAAAATCATTGAAGATATTCAATATACTCCTATAAAATTGTGTCTCCCATTAAGCATGAGATTCTAATGGTAGTTTAGTGTAGATATCACTATAATGACACCAAGAATGAGAAGTCTAGATAATTAGTCCCTTAGTTTAGATAATCACTACTCTATCACATAGGAAAGTAGCTTAGTTTTAATAATCAATATTGTGATGTCCAAGGATAAGAATCTAACAATAGCTTAGCCTAGACAAGCAATATTGTAACATTGAATCATTGTAGTCTAGCATTAGCTTAGTTTAGATAGCCACTTTACAACTCCTAAACACAAAAAATTAATATAACTTAGTCTTGATATCACTATAATGGCACCCAAGCATGAGATTTTAACATCAGTCTCAATAATAACTATTGTAATTCCCAAGCACAAGAACAAAATGATAGCTTAGGTTAGATCATCATTATCATTGTACCCAAACTTGAAAACTTTGGATGTTCACTACCTTTATCTACATAGTCATAAATGTAATTCCAAGGACAAGAATTCAATGGTAGCTTAGTCTCGATAATCTTATCATGACACCTTAGCATAAGAATCTCACAATAACTTAATCCAGATAATCATTATTGTGGCATTAAAGCAAGATAATTTAACAATGACTTAATCTAGATAATCATTAGTATGGCGTCAAGGTATGAGAAGTTTGGAGAATTATTGTCATGATGCCAAGCATGAGAAGTTTGATTGATCACTACCATAATGCCCTTGTATGAGAATCTAATTATATTTTAGTCAAGTATTTATTATTCATTATCATACTTACATTACCAAATGCCAGTTAGTTTGATTACCAACTATCAGAAGACTGTTGTCGTTTGCAAGGATAGCACTTAAAGCTTACGCAGATTGAATTTTCCACTTCGTTATTACACCACATGCTCATGTCCTGCTAATATTTATCTCAAGTTATAATATGTGTAGAAAATCCTTTTAGTGTGTCATTTATAGGGTTTGATTCTCTCATCACCCTATTTTAAAAGCAAAGTTTGGGGTGAAAGTCTCAAAAATGATGTGTATGCACATTGATATTTTCAATATCATATTTTATGAATTATCACTAACTTGTGATTGTTATCTATATAATGCTTACATACTCTTACTATAATGCCATATTTACATAAAATTTTGTTCCACAATATAAAGTCATGCCTTGATATTTTAAGTACAAAATATAAGTGCAATCACATCAAAATGATTTAAAATAATTTAACACATCAAGACTTAAAGGCAAGCATACGAACTTAAAATAATTTAATATTTTGTTAATGAGCATTTGATTGATTGGTAGATACTTCTCTCATCAAAATTCAATTTTTCCAACAAAATGTTAAGTCAAGCATACGAACTTAAAATAATTTAATATTTTGTTAATGAGCATTTGATTGATTGGTAGATACTTCTCTCATCAAAATTCAATTTTTCCAACAAAATGTTCGTCTCTAGTGGATTGATGTATCTATACAAATAAGTCATTTAAATTAAGAAAAAAGTTGTAAACAACTTTATCACAACTCAATTTTTTTCAACAATATATTTGTTTCTAGTGGATTGATGTATCTATACAAATAAGTAAATAAGTTATTTAAAATTAATAAAAGAAAAAAAAAACAACTTTATCAAAATAATTTTTTTACAAATAAAACACATATATACACTAAAAAACATCAACATTATAAAACCACGTACATCTCTCAACTATATATATAAACCAAAAATATCATTTTATAACAAAGTGAGATATCCTTTCACTTTATATATATATATATATATATAAACCAAAAATATCATTTTATTATAACAAAGTCCAAAAAAATCATTTTATTATAACAAAGTGAGATGCCCTTCCACTTAAGTGGCAGGAGTTGTATATCAAAGACAATTCTTTAAAAAAAAATTCAAATAATGAAAAAAGTATAACAATTTTTCAAGTTTTGGTTATATATATATATCAAAAAAAATCATTTTATTATAACAAAGTGAGATGCCCTTCCACTTAAGTGGCTTAAGTTGTATATCAAAGGCAATTCTTTAAAAGAATTTTCAAATAATAACAAAGGTATAACAATTTTCCAAGTTTTGGTTTCTTATCAATAAGACAATGGATAACTTAAGTCATAATCTATGTGGTCTTTATTCCACACTTTACTTTTCTTTTTAATAAGTTTTTTTTATTATTATTATTAAATTTAAATATTTAATTATTTATTTTAAAATCAGATTATTAAAATAATTTAACATATATAAATATAATATTAAAATAATAATTTATTTAACATAAATTTAATAATAAAATCTAACTTTATGTTATAACTATCCAAATGCACTTCTAACTCAATCACTTTACGCGCTGAATCCAACATGGCATGGTTATCACTATCGTTGCAGACGGCCTCCAATTATCAATAGATTCTTTCTGATTTGAGACTTTACGCTCCCACCTCTCGTTACTTTTAGGGTTGAAAATGGTATATGTAAGATGTAATATTTTATTATTTTGGTGCTATAATGGAAGAGTTAATCCTTTCCTCACTTTATTTTTTAACGTATATATATAAAAATTTAAATATTATTATAAATTTTTTTTAACTAAATTGTATGTTAAATTTTTTAAATATAACACATGGTATAAGAATATTTTTTAAAAAAATTTTAAGTTAAAAGATTAATTAATTTTTTTTTTTATTGTTTAAAAATTAGAAATATTACAGTTAGTTTAAGTGTATTGATAATCATCATTATTATTATCAAAATATTTTTAATTTTATTTAAATTTTTCTTATAAAATGTAATAATATAATTTTTTTCCAAAAAATAGATTTTATATTAAGAGAAAATATAACATACATTTTTCATAAAATGTAATAATATAATTTAAAAAAAAAAAATAGATTTTATATTAAGAGAAAATATAGCACACATTTTTCATGTCCTAAAATATAAGAGAATAC
>ML798296.1:203351-243558 GCA_009831015.1 Picea engelmannii | reverse complement strand
TTCACCCTTCACTTCAAAAACTACTCTTTTAAAAAAAAAGAAATTTTTAAAACCCCTCATTATCTACGCACTTCTTCGATCAAATATCAAGTTAGACTCCATCAAAAACTTCTTCTAGAAATATGTATATGTGACAAATAAAAATAATATTTTATTTGAATATGGTAGAAATGAAAGGATTAAGATTATTATGGTTTTTATAAACAAAAATGAAGAAAGTCCTTAAAAGTAATTAAGTTATGAGATTGGTTAGTTAAGAATATGTGTTTCCTCTTAAGAGGTTATAAGTTCAAATCTAGAGGGAGTAGGGTATGGGTCCCTTGTCCCACAAACAAGGGGTCCCATGCTTGGTCATGACCTTAAAATTAGATTATTATTATTATTATTATTATTAAGAATAAGAAGAGTTAAAAGGAAATGGTGCTCACACTCAACCTCTTTTACATTATAAATTATATAAATCTATTCATCTAACTAGTTTTACTATGGAACTCATGAGCATTTATCTTGAGATAGTCAATATTCCTATTTTTTAACTCTTAATATTGGAAAAATATTTTTGACCAACCAACTTAAGATTTATACAATTTTCATAGTATTTTAAATTTTCGCTTATTAATTTCATTGACATTTATGTCTTTTCTTTAAACTCACAGGGATGTAATATTGAATATTATCAATATCATTAATTTATTCATCTTCTTTTATGTTGTAGTGGTTAAACCAAGTCCTAGAATCTCCAACCCACCCTCTTTTAAGCTTATGATGGCTACTATTGGTACTAAAAGCAATAACTTGAGTTTATATTTTTAATATCACCAATATTATGCATAATAACTTCTTATTTTATTCCCCGATGATTTAGCCAAGACTTGGCATCATTATGTCATATTTGCTTGAGTCGTTGGTGATTTTGGCTAGAGTCTGAAGCAATTTTGGGGAGCCTTGTCATCCATGTTGTTTATCTTGTTCTCATACATTAAGTACCTAATCATAGATGTGCTCTCAATGGGGGAAATGTTCTCTTCTATGAGAAGCAAAGGATAGGGTGTATTGCCTTTAATTTTGAGATTATAAGTTATAAAATTCTTTTGGATTTGCTCTATTTTTCTCCAGGATTCTTCAGAGATACTACACCCCATAACTTCACATCCATATAAGATAACAAGAGTGACAATATGTAATGTCCCCCACCTCTTGGTGAAGAGGTATGGTGAGACTCAATAGTCTAGCTATCCCCACTAGACTATAGTCTCATGCATCATGGGGACAAAGTCAACCAGAAGACACTTCCTAAACACAACATTATATTGTTGCATTGACTTTGTGTGAAAAGGGGTAACTCAACGAAAGAAAATAAAAGGTGGAGTTAAGCTAAGAGTTAACCCTAGGGGTTAACTAACTCAACATATGAATAGACTGGAACTATAAAAGAAAGGAAGGGTGCACTTCTAAAGCATTATGGATTATTATCATATTTTGCATTGGAGCTCTTGAGCACAAGCAATTTTGAGGGTTTTGTGAATAAAACCCTAGAGATCAACTCGGTAATGAAAGATTCCACCTTCCTTGATCCAAGCTTGGTCTCGGAGGTGCAACAATCCTCCCACGCCATTCTACAGTGTTGCAGGGGTCAAATCTATTGGTAGAGGCAAGGTAGTGCACAACCTAGAGGGTTTCCAACAATGGGGTGCACCACCTTGAGAAGATCAGTTTGATCTGAGGTAAGGAGGGAGATTTTCAACAAAGGAGCATCTGGGTTTTCTTCGTATGGTCCAAGGCATCATTTCTAGTCTATTCGGGAGGAGGTTATCCCAACAGATTATTTCTTGGATCTTGGTACGACTTGGAGGAGAGAGGGGCGCACTACATGAGGAGGTTTTCATTATTTGGTGGCCCAGATCTTCATAGATCATCTTGAGATTTTACCAGCTAGATTGTCTTGGCTCGATCTATCATTCTAGTGAATTTTGTAGCATTTGGAGGCTTCTAGAGGTGAGGTTGAAATCTTGGTGATTCATTCAACCAGGGGGGTGCAAACTATTTCATGGTTTGCTCATTTGGAGGGGCATAACTTGACCCTTCAGCCTGAAAATTTGCTAGGGGGTGCAAACTAGTTGAGGGTTTGCTCATTTGGAGGGGGAAAACTTCACCCTTCAGCCTGAAACTTTGCCAGGGGGGTTCTAGTAGCTCAATCTACATTCTAGGAAGGTTTTGGAGCATTTGGAGCACATGAAGAGGAGGGTCAAAACTTAGGGGTTCACCAGCAGCCAGGGCAGTGCGCAACTCAGCCAGTTGGAGGGGTTTGGCACCATATTAGATCAGGATCTCATCTCATCAGTATTCTCTTGCAGCTGTTGGCCTTTAGAGGCTTGGATATTCTCTTTAGAGACCCTTTGGGAGAATATTATCATTGTTTTAACTATTATTGTATCGACTGGCAACCCATCTTTGATATTATTGGGGTTTTCTTCCAGATTTGCAGATCTCTTGTTCAAGGATCTATCTACTATCTAAATAAAGGTTAGATCTAACATTATTGGTTCTATATTGGTGTTTCTTATTGTATCTTGTCTTGTTTATGATATATGCTTCAGATCTATTGTTCCATTGCTTAATCAACATCATATAAACCCTAATGAGCAACTCCATGAGTAAACTTATAAACACATAAACAAACACAAACAAACAATGAGCAGTTAGTGTTCCAAGCAAACAATTTGGCTTGGGAACATTACAGTGGTATCAGAGCATTGATCTTCCCAACTAGTGGGGATTAGCGCATGTAGAATTTTAGTGCTATTTACATGGGCAGACGTAGGAAGAAGACATGTGAAACAAAGGTAGAGATGGAGGGTTTAGGAGAGGACAGTGAGCCACATATTCTAGCAGGTTTTCCCAAGGAGTTACAACACTCCATAAATCAAACAGAGAGTGCACTTGTGCACCATCTACAGGAGAACTAGAAAGCAATGCATAGGGGACAGTTTGAAATGAGGGAGACTCGGGAAAGAGTGAATTCTAGCTAGGAGAGACTTGCACAACTCCTATTATAGATGACTCATGCAGGAAAGGGACCGGAAATTTATGCAAACAAGGAAGTTAGTGGGTCCCATGGGGGAACTAGACCTCATCAGGAGCATAGTCCTCACTATCACATTGAGGGACAGATTTATAGAGGTGGATCTCCTCAGGGGCCAACACATAGTAGGACCACCCCTAGACCCTATCTACCCACATTCCTGGATAACCAACCACAACACAACTACGAGGACAAGATAGAGGACAACTTTGAGCAATATGTCAGAGAGTATCACGCCTTGAGTGCAGGGTTCTAGAGGCAAGTCACGCTAGATTAGTATTATGGAATCAAGTTTTAGGGTAAGCCTAAATAATATCAAAGACCTAACTATGAATTGGAGCACAAGGCAGGCAATATGCAAATTCCCTATTTTGATAGATCTTCCAAGGTGATTGCACAAGAATGGGTGCAGAAAATTGATACCTACCTACAACTTAACCCCATGAGGGAGATGGATGCCATCAAGTTTGCCACCACGTACTTGGAGGGAAAGGCTTATGATTGGTGGTACCATTTGTTGACCACACTGGGTCACAATCAGATCACATCTTATACTGAGTTTACACAGAGGCTCATTGACAGGTTTTACCAGGGAGATATGGAGCTACCATTTAGGGAACTCACCCAGCTTAGACAGACAGGATCACCAGAGGTCTACATAGAGGATTTTCAGACGATAACAATTATGGTACAAGATGTGTCTCAATCGAGACTTATGATGCTCTTCATAGAAGGGTTGATGGAGCCCTTGAGGGGTTGGATCAAGGCTTTTAAGCCTTCCAACTTCCATGATGTGATATGGAAGACCATGGAATTAGGATCATAAACATAGACCTCCTCTAAACCAAGGGGGTAGAGACCAAGGAGGGAGAGACCAAAGGGGGTTTGACCGAGGAAGAGGTAGGATGGATGAACCCACTATGAGGGAATTGAGAAGGAAGCAATTGTGCTTCACCTGCAAAGAGCCTTGGGATCCAACACACAAATGCATGGGCAAGGGCAAGGCTCACTACATTGAGGTGATCTCAGATGATGATGAGGAGGAGGACTTCAACCATCTACAAAACATAGAGGCAGAGGACACAGGGCACGTAGAAGAGGAGGATGCAAGTCATGGCCTTGCATCAGATGAAAAGGTGACACTAGCATCCGTCAGTGGGGTACCTAAATTCAAAACTTTCAGGATGAGAGGGGTGCTACAAGGGCATAAGGTCTTAGTTCTCATTGATGGGGGTGCTTCACACAACTTCATCGATTCAACCCTACTGCAAAGGAACACATACCTACTATTGAGTTTGAGGGATTTCGTGTGGAGGTAGCAGGGGGGTGCACCATGCCTTGTGACAGATACATTCTGGGAATGAAGCTTACACTGGGAAAGCATGATTTGGCACATGATTTCTATGTTATGGACCTTCTAGACACCAACATCATCCTTGGAGCACAATGGCTTAGTACATTGGGGCCAATCACAACAAATTACAAGACCATGGAAATGTATTTTACAAAGGAAAATAGGAAAAAGGTGGTTCTCAGGGGCATGACAGGCAACACACCGAGAGTGGTAACAACAAAACGCATGGATGCCATCTTCAGGAAGGAAGAAATTTCTTATGCAACAGAGTGTAGAATGTCAGTTAGGGTAGATAAGAAGGGGGAAACTCACTACTCACCAGAGATCCATAAGATCATTGACAGTCACAACAAGGTCTTTGAGCCCATACCACCAGGGGCACCACCAGATCGGGGGTTTGAGCACATCATAGAGTTGGAAGAGGGTGCGAAACTAGTCATCACCACTCCCTACAGGCACCCCAAGAAGTATAAAGACGATATTGAGAAGGCCATTAAAGAATTGTTAGACATGGGCCACATTAGGCCAAGTTCCAGTCCCTTTGCATATTCAGTGGTATTGATGAAGAAGAAGGATGGGACGATGTGCATGTGTATTGACTACAGGGCCTTAAATAAGAAGACAATAAAAAATAGATACCCCATTTCGAGGATTGATGAGCTATTGGATGAGCTCCATGGGGCTGTATACATCACAAATATTGACTTGCACTTTGGATATCATAAGATAAATATGAGGAAGAAGGATATCTCCAAGACCGTTTTCCGATGTCACTATGAACACTATGAGTTTTTGGTAATGCCTTTTGGGCGGACTAATGCACCAGCCACTTTCTAATCTTGCATGAATCATTTATTCAACAAACAACTGAGGAAGTTTCTCTTGGTCTTCTTTAATGACTTGTTGATCTATAGAAAAACTTGGGAGGAATACCTTCAACATGTAGAGCAGATTTTGGCTATCATGGAAGAGAAATCCTTATATGCTAAGGAATCCAAATGTGAGTTTGGAATGACATGGGTCCTTTATTTGGGGCACATCATTGGAGTGAAGGGGGTATAGGTACACCAAGAGAAGATACAAGCTATACTTGACTGGCCCACACCAAAGACACTCACATAGTTAAAAGGAATTTTGGGTATATGTTGCTATTACATGAGGTTTGTCAAGGGTTTCTCTCAACTTTGCGCACCTTTGACCGATTTGACCAAGAAAGGGGCATTCAAGCGGAGCCAAGAAGCACAATTGACCTTTGAAAAAATGAATAAGGTAATGAGTATGTGCCCAGTATTGGCCCTACCAGATTTCACACAACCCTTCACAATAGAGTGTGATGCCTCAGGGGAAGGTATTCGTATAGTGCTTATGTAGAATAGGCACCCTATTGTTTATGAAAGCCAAAAATTGAGAGGTCCTAAGCTCCTCTACACCATCTATGACAAAGAAATGCTAGCCATCAAGCATGCATTGACTAAGTTCAGGCAGTATTTGGTTGGGGGAAAATTCGTCGTGAGGACAAATCACAACAACCTCAAGTACTTTTTGGATCAAAAGGACTTGAATGAGAGGCAACATAAGTGGGTGAGAAAAATTCAGGCTTATGAATTTGACATCGAGTTTGTCAAAGGGAAGAATAATGTGGTGGCAGATGCCTTATCCAAAAGACCATCAGTCTATTCCATGACCAACGTCTCAGTGGATTGGAAGGCACACCTTTTGGTGGAATATTCAAAAAACAAATTTGCATGCAAAGTGATGGATGGACAGGTACAAGATGACAACTTTAGAATAATGGATGACATCATATACTACAAGGGCCAAATTTTCTTGGTCCCCGAGTCAACTTTTAAGGCCAAGGTGCTACAAGCATGCCATGATTCACCAGTAGCAGGGCATCAAGGGTTCATCAAGACATATAGGCAGATTCAAGAGAGATTCGCTTGTAAGGGATTCAAAGAGGATGTGATGTGCCACATCAAGGAGTGCAACACTTGTCAGGCAAACAAGGATGAACACACTCACCCAACAAGATTACTACAACCACTTTCCATTCCGAAGCACAAATGGGAAAACATATCTATGGATTTCATCACAGGGTTGCCTAAGGTTCAAGGAAAAGATTGCATTTTCATGGTAGTAGACAGGCTGACTAAGTTTGCACATTTTCTAACCATTGCCACTGACTACAGTTCAACAAACGTCACATATATGTTATTCCGTGAGGTTTTCATATTGCATGGTTTGCCCAAAAACATTGTGAGTGACAGGGACAACATGTTTATGAGCACATTTTTGCAGGATCTCTTCAAATTGGTAGGTACGGTCTTAACACCTAGTACCCTTTATCATCCTCAAACAAATGGCCAAACAAAGATAGTCAACAAATGGGTTGAAGGCTACCTCGGGAATTATGTGGCAGGGAAGAAAAAGGCAGGGGTTGAATGGCTTCACTTGGGGGAGTATTGCTTCAACACCACCCATCATATGTCCATTGGTATGCCACCATTTAGGGCCTTATACAACTATGACCCCCTCTCATTTGTGGAGATTGTATTTGGAGATACAGGGCTCCCATGGTTCAAGACTGGATTCAGCAGAGTCAGGACATACTCAAGGAACTAAAGGACCACCTGAAAAGGGCACATAATCAATAGAAGGTACAAGCAGAGAAGCATAGGGTAGAGTGCACATTTGAGGTCGATGACTTGGTTTATTTGAGGCTTCAACCATACAGGCAGACATCCATTAAGAGAAGTGGCGCATAGAAGCTCCAACCTCATTTTTTCGATCCATACAGGGTCAACATGAGGGTAGGGGCCATGGAATATGAGCTTGAAATCTTGAGATTTTACCAGCTAGATTGTCTTGGCTTGATCTATCATTCTAGTAAATTTTGTAGCAGTTGGAGGCTTCTAGAGGTGAGGTTGAAATCTTGGTGATTCATTCAACCAGGGGGGCGCAAACTAGTTCATGGTTTGCTCATTTGGAGGGGCATAACTTCACCCTTCAGCCTGAAAATTTTCTAGGGGGCACAAACCAGTTGAGGGTTTGCTCATTTGGAGGGGAAAAATTTCACCCTTCAGCCTAAAACTTTTCAAGGGGGGTTCTAGTAGCTCGATCTACATTCTATGAAGGTTTTGGAGCATTTGGAGCACATGAAGAGGAGGGTCGAAACTTAGAGGTTCACCAGTAGTCAGGGCAGTGCGCAACTCAGCCAATTGGAGGGGTTTGGCACCATATTGGACCAAGATATCATCTCATCAGTATTCTCTTGCAGTTGTTGGCCTTTAGAGGCTTGGATATTCTCTTTAGAGAGCCTTTGGGAGAATATTATCATTGTATTGACTATTATTGTATCAACTGGCAACCCATCTTTGATATTATTGGGGTTTTCTTCCAGATCTACAGATCTCTTGTTCAAGGATCTATCTACTATCTAAATAAAGGTCATATCTGACATTATTGGTTCTATATTGGTGTTCCTTATTGTATCTTGTCTTGTTCATGATATATGCTTCAGATCTATTGTTCCATTGCTTAATCAACATCATATAAACCCTAATGCGTAACTCCATGAGTAAACTTGTAAACACATAAACAAACACAAACAAACAATGAGCAGTTAGTGTTCCAAGCAAACAATTTGGCTTGGGAACATTATAGTGGTATCAGAGCATTGATCTTCCCAACTAGTGGGGATTAGCGCATGTAGAAGTTTAGTGGTATTTACATGGGCAGACATAGGAAGAAGACATGTGAAACAAAGGTAGAGATGGAGGGTTCAGGTGAGGACAGTGAGCCACATATTCTAGCAGGTTTTGCCAAGGAGTTACAACACTCCATAAATCAAACAGAGAGTGCACTTGTGCACCATCTACAGAAGAACTAGGAAGCAATGCATAGGGGGCAGTTTGAAATGAGGAAGACTCTGGAAAGAGTGAATTCCAGCTAGGAGAGACTTGCACAACTCCTATTATAGATGACTCATGCAGGAAAGGGACCAGAAATTTATGCAAATAAGGAAGTTAGTGGGTCTCATGGGGGAACTAGACCTCATCAGGAGCATAGTCCTCACTATCACACTGAGGGACAGATTAATGGAGGTGGAGCTCCTTAGGGGCCAACACATAGTAGGACCACCCCTAGACCCTATCTACCCACATTCTTGGATAACCAGCCACAACACAACTACGAGGAAGAGATAGAGGACAACTTTGAGCAGTATGCCAGAGAGTATCACGCCTTGAGTGCAGGGTTCCAGAGGAAAGTCACGCTGAATTAGTATTATGGAATCAAGTTTTAGGGTAAGCCTAAATAATATCAAAGACCTAACTATGAATTGTAGCACAAGGCGAGCAAGATGCAAATTCCCTATTTTGATGGATCTTCCAAGGTGATTGCACAAGCATGGGTGGAGAAACTTGATACCTACCTACAACTTAACCCCATGAGGGAGATGGATGCCATCAATTTTTTCACCATTACTTGGAGGGAAAGGCTTATGATTGGTGGTACCATTTGTTGACGACACTGGGTCACAATCAGATCACATCTTATACTGAGTTTACACAGAGGCTCATTGACAGGTTTTACCAGGGAGATATGGAGCTACCATTTAGGGAACTCACCCAACTTAGACAGACAGGATCACCAGAGGTCTACATAGAGTATTTTTAGAGGATAACAGTTATGGTACAAGATGTGTCTCAATCGAGACTTATGTTGCTCTTCATAGAAGGGTTGATGGAGCCCTTGAGGGGTTGGGTCAAGGCTTTTAAGCCTTCCAACTTGCATGATGTGATATGGAAGACCATGGACTTAGGATCATAAACATAGACCTCCTCTAAACCAATGGGGTAGATACCAAGGAGGGAGAGACCAAAGGGGGTTTGACCGAGGAAGAAGTAGGATGGATGAACCCACTAGGAGGGAATTGAGAAGGAAGCAATTGTGCTTCACCTACAAAGAGCCTTAGGATCCAACACACAAATGCATGGGCAAGGCAAGGGAAAGGCTCACTACATTGAGGTGATCTCAGATGATGATGAGGAGGAGGACTTTGACCATCTACAAAACATAGAGGCAGAGGACACAGGGCACGTAGAAGAGGAGGATGCAAGTCATGGCCTTGCAGTAGATGAAAAGGTGACACTAGCATCTGTCAGTGGGGTACCTAAATTCAAAACTTTCAAGATGAGAGGGGTGCTACAAGGGTAGAAGGTCTCAGTTCTCATTGATGGGGGTGCTTCACACAACTTCATCGATTCATCCCTACTGCAAAGGAGACACATACCTACTATTGAGTTTGAGGGATTTCGTGTGGAGGTAGCAGGGGGGTGCACCATGCCTTGTGACAGATACATTCTGGGAATGAAGCTTACACTGGGCAAGCATGATTTGGCACATGATATCTATGTTATGGACCTTCTAGACACCAACATCATCCTTGGAGCATAATGGCTTAGTTCATTGGGGCCAATCACCACAAATTACAAGACCATGGAAATGTCTTTTACAGAGGAAAATAGGAACTCATGAGCATTTATCTTGAGATAGTCAATATTCCTATTTTTTAACTCTTAATATTGGAAAAATATTTTTGACCAACCAACTTAAGATTTATACAATTTTCAAAGTATTTTAAACTTTCGCTTATTAATTTCATTGACATTTATGTCTTTTCTTTAAACTCAGAGGGATGTAATATTGAATATTATCAATATCATTAATTTATTCATCTTCTTTTATGTTGTAGTGGTTAAACCAAGTCCTAGAATCTCCAACCCACCCTCTTTTAAGCCTATGATGGCTACTACTGGTACTAAAAACAATAACTTGAGTTTATATTTTTAATATCACCAATATTCTGCATAATAACTTCTTATTTTATTCCCCAATGATTTAGCCGAGACTTGGCATCATTATGTCATATTTGTTTGAGTCGTTGGTGATTTTGGCTAGAGTCTAAAGCAATTTTGGGGAGCCTTGTCATCCATGTTGTTTATCTTGTTCTCATACATTAAGTACCTAATCATAGATGTGCTCTCAATGGGGGAAATGTTCTCTTCTATGAGGAGCATAGGATATGGTGTATTGCCTTTAATTTTGAGATTATAAGTTATAAAATTCTTTTGGATTTGCTCTATTTTTCTTCGGGATTCTTCAGAGATACTACACCCCATAACTTCGCATCCATATAAGATAACAAGAGTGACAATATGTAATGTCCCCCACCTCTTGGTGAAGAGGTATGGAGAGACTCAATAGTCTAGCTATCCCCACTAGACTATAGTCTCATGCATCATGGGGACAAAGTCAACCAGAAGACACTTCCTAAACACAACATTATATTGTTGAGTTAACTTTGTGTGAAAAAGGGTAACTCAACGAAAGAAAATAAAAGGTGGAGTTAAGCTAAGAGTTAACCCTAGGGGTTAACTAACTCAACATATGAATAGACTGGAGCTATAAAAGAAAGGAATGGTGCACTTCTAAAGCATTATGGATTATTATCATATTTTGCATTGGAGGGTTTTGTGACTAAAACCCTAGAGATCAACTTGGTGATGAAAGATTCCACCTTCCTTGATCCAAGCTTGGTCCCGGAGGTGAAACAATCCTCCCACACCATTCTACAGTGTTGCAAGGGTCAGATCTATTGGTAGAGGCAAGCTAGTGCACAACCTAGAGGGTTTCTAGCAAGGGGGTGCACCACCTTGAGAAGATCAGTTCGATCTGAGGTAAGGAGGGAGATTTTCAGCAAAGGAGCATTTGGGTTTTCTTCGTATGGTCCAAGGCATCAGTTCTAGTCTATTCGGGAGGAGGTTATCCCAACAAATTATTTCTTGGATCTTGGTACGAATTGGAGGAGAGAGGGGTGCACTGCGTGAGGAGGTTTTCATTATTTGGTGGCCCAGATCTTCATAGATCATCTTGAGATTTTACCAGCTAGATTGTCTTGGCTCGATCTATCATTCCAGTGAATTTTGTAGTAGTTGGAGGCTTCTAGAGGTGAGGCTGAAATATTGGTGATTCATTCAACCAGGGGGGCGCAAACTAGTTCATGGTTTGCTCATTTGGAGGGGCATAACTTCACCCTTCAGCCTGAAAATTTGCTAAGGGGTGCAAACCAGTTGAGGGTTTGCTCATTTGGAGGGGCAAAACTTCACCCTTCAGCCTGAAACTTTGCCAGGGGGGTTCTAGTAGCTCGATCTACATTCTAGGAAGGTTTTGGAGCATTTGGAGCACATGAAGTGGAGGGTCAAAACTTAGGGGTTCACCAGCAACCAGGGCAGTGTGCAACTCAGCCAGTTGGAGGGGTTTGGCACCATATTGGATCAAGATCTCATCTCATCAATATTCTCTTGCAGTTGTTGGCCTTTAGAGGCTTGGATATTCTCTTTAGAGAACCTTTGGGAGAATATTATCATTGTATTCACTATTATTGTATCGTCTGGCAACCCGTCTTTGATATTATTGGGGTTTTCTTCCAGATCTGCAAATCTCTTGTTCAAGGATCTATCTACTATATAAATAAAGGTCATATCTGACATTATTGGTTCTATATTGGTGTTCCTTATTGTATCTTGTCTTGTTTATGATATATGCTTCAAATCTATTGTTCCATTGCTTAATCAACATCATATAAACCCTAATGCGCAACTCCATGAGTAAACTTGTAAACACATAAACAAACACAAACAAATAATGAACAGTTAGTGTTCCAAGCAAACAATTTGGCTTGGGAACATTACAGTGGTATTAGAGCATTGATCTTCCCAACTAGTGGGGATTAGCACATGTAGAAGTTTAGTGGTATTTACATGGGCAGACATAGGAGGCAGACATGTGAAACAAAGGTAGAGATGGAGGGTTCAGGTAAGGACAGTGAGCCACGGATTCTAGCAGGTTTTGCCAAGGAGTTACAACACTCCATAAATCAGACAGAGAGTGCACTTGTGCACCATCTACAGGAGAACTAGGAAGCAATGCGTAGGGGACGGTTTGAAATGAGGGAGACTCTGGAAAGAGTGAATTCCAGCTAGGAGAGACTTGCACAACTCCTATTATAGATGACTCATGTAAGAAAGGGACCAAAAATTTATGCAAACAAGGAAGTTAGTGGGTCTCATGGGGGAACTAGACCTCATCAGGAGCATAGTCCTCATTATCACACTGAGGGATAGATTTATGGAGGTGGAGCTCCTCAGGGGCCAACACATAGTAGGACCACTCCTAGACCCTATCTACCCACATTCTCGGATAACCAACCACAACACAACTATGAGGATGAGATAGAGGACAACTTTGAGCAGTATGCCAGAGAGTATCATGCCTTGAGTGTAGGGTTCCAGAGGCAAGTCACGCTGGATTAGTATTATGGAATCAAGTTTTAGGGTAAGCCTAAATAATATCAAAGACCTAACTATGAATTGGAGCACAGGGCGGGCAAGATGAAAATTCCCTATTTTGATGGATCTTCCAAGGTGATTGCACAAGCATGGGTGCAGAAAATTGATACCTACCTACAGCTTAACCCCATGAGGGAGATGGATGCCATCAAGTTTGCCACCATGTACTTGGAGGGAAAGGCTCATGATTGGTGGTACCATTTTTTGACCACACTGGGTCACAATCAGATCACATCTTATACCGAGTTTACACAGAGGCTCATTGACATGTTTTACCAGGGAGATATGGAGCTACCATTTAGGGAAATCACTCAGCTTAGATAGACAGGATCACCAGAGGTCTACATAGAGGAGTTTCAGAGGATAACAATTATGGTACAAGATGTGTCTCTTTCGAGACTTATGATGCTCTTCATAGAAGGGTTGATGGAGCCCTTGAGGGGTTGGGTCAAGGATTTTAAGCCTTCCAACTTGCATGATGTGATATGGAAGACCATGGACTTAGGATCAGAAACATAGACCTCCTCTAAACCAAGGGGGTAGAGACCAAGGAGGGAGAGACCAAAGGGGGTTTGACCGAGGAAGAGGTACGATGGATGAACCCACTAGGAGGGAATTGAGAAGGAAGCAAGTGTGCTTCACTTGCAAAGAGCCTTGGGATCCAACACACAAATGCATGGGCAAGGGCAAGGCTCACTACATTGAGGTGATCTCAGATGATGATGAGGAGGAGGACTTCGACCATCTACAAAACATAGAGGCAGAGGACACAGGGCACATAGAAGAGGAGGATGCAAGTCATGGCCTTGCAGTAGATGGAAATGTGACACTAGCATCCGTCAGTAGGGTACCTAAATTCAAAACTTTCAGGATGAGAGGGGTGCTACAAGGGTAGAAGGTCTCAGTTCTCATTGATGGGGGTTCTTCACACAACTTCATCGATTCATCCCTACTGCAAAGGAGACACATACCTACTATTGAGTTTGAGGGATTTCATGTGGAGGTAGCAGGGGGGCGCACCATGCCTTGTGACAGATACATTCCGGGAATGAAGCTTACACTGGGCAAGCATGATTTGGCACATGATTTCTATGTTATGGACCTTCTAAACACCAACATCATCCTTGGGGCACAATGGCTTACTACATTGGGGCCAATCACCACAAATTACAAGACCATGGAGATGTCTTTTATAGAGGAAAATAGGAAAAAGGTGGTTCTCAGGGGCATGACAGGAAACACACCGAGAGTGGTAACAACAAAGCGCATGGATGCCATCTTCGGGAGGGAAGAAATTTCTTATGCAACATAGTGTAGAATATCAGTTAGGGTGGATAAGAAGGGGGAAACTCACTACTCACCAGAGATCCATAGGATCATTGACAGTCACAACAAGGTCTTTGAGCCCATACCACCATGGGCACCACCAGATCGGGGGTTTGAGCACATCATAGAGTTGGAAGAGGGTGCGAAACCAGTCATCACCACTCCCTACAGGCACCCCAAGAAGTATAAAGACGATATTGAGAAGGCCATTAAAGAATTATTAGACATGGGCCACATTAGGCCAAGTTCCAGTCCCTTTGCATATTCAGTGGTATTGGTGAAGAAGAAGGATGGGACGATGCGCATGTGTATTGACTACAGGGCCTTAAATAAGAAGACAATAAAAAATAGATACCCCATTTCGAGGATTGATGAGCTATTGGATGAGCTCCATGGGGATGTATACATCACAAATATTGACTTGCACTTTGGATATCATAAGATAAATATGAGGGAGAAGGATATCTCCAAGACCATTTTCCAATGTCACTATGGACACTATGAATTTTTGGTAATGCCTTTTGGGCCGACTAATGCACCAACCACTTTCTAATCTTGCATGAATCATTTTTTCAACAAGCAACTAAGGAAGTTTCTCTTGGTATTCTTTGATGACTTGTTGATCTATAGAAAAACTTGGGAGGAACACCTTCAGCATGTAGAGCAGATTTTGGCTATCATGGAAGAGCAATCCTTATATGCTAAGGAATCCAAATGTGAGTTTGGAATAACATGTGTCCTTTATTTGGGCACGTCATTGGAGTGAAGGGGGTATAGGTACACCAAGAGAAGATACAATCTATACTTGATTGGCCCACACCAAAGACACTCACATAGTTAAAAGGAATTTTGGGTATATGTTGCTATTACATGAGGTTTGTCAAGGGTTTCTCTCAACTTTGCGCACCTTTGACAAATTTGACCAAGAAAGGGGAATTCAAGTGGAGCCAAGAAGCACAATTGACCTTTGAAAAAATGAATAAGGTAATGAGTATGTGCCCAGTATTGGCCCTACCAGATTTTGCTCAACCCTTCACAATAGAGTGTGATGCCTCAGGGGAAGGTATTTGTGTAGTGCTTATGTAGAATAGGCACCCTATTGTTTATGAAAGCCAAAAATTGAGAGGTCCTAATCTCCTCTACACCATATATGACAAATAAATGCTAGCCATCATGCATGCATTGACTAAGTTCAGGCAGTATTTGGTTGGGGAAAAATTCGTCGTGAGGACAGATCACAACAACCTCAAGTACTTTCTGGATCAGAAGGACTTGAATGAGAGGCAACATAAGTGGGTGAGAAAAATCCAGGCTTATGAATTCGACATCGAGTTTGTCAAAGGGAAGAATAATGTGGTGGTAGATGCCTTATCCAAAAGATCATCAGTCTATTCCATGACCGACATCTCAGTGGATTGGAAGGCCCACC
This sequence comes from Picea engelmannii, assembly GCA_009831015.1. Taxonomy (NCBI): domain Eukaryota; kingdom Viridiplantae; phylum Streptophyta; class Pinopsida; order Pinales; family Pinaceae; genus Picea; species Picea engelmannii. The sequence continues at coordinate 227,956 of ML798296.1, read as the reverse complement.
TTTTGGTGGAATATTCAAAAAACAAATTTGCATGCAAAGTGATGGATGGACAGGTACAAGATGACAACTTTAGAATAATGGATGACATCATATACTACAAGGGCCAAATTTTCTTGGTCCCCGAGTCAACCTTTAAGGCTAAGGTGCTACAAGCATGCCATGATTCACCAGTAGCAGGGCATCAAGGGTTCATCAAGACATACAAGTATATTCGAGAGAGATTCGCTTGTAAGGGATTCAAAGAGGATGTGATGCACCACATCAAGGAGTGCAACACTTGTTAGGCAAGAAAAGATGAACACACTCACCCAGGAGGATTACTATAGCCACTTCCCATTCCATAGCACAAATGGGAAAACATATCTATGGATTTCATCACAGGGTTGCCTAAGGTTCAGGGAAAAGATTGCATTTTCGTGGTAGTAGATAGGCTGACTAAGTTTGCACATTTTTTAACCATTTCCACTGACTACAGTTCAACACAAGTCACATATCTGTTCTTTCGGAAGGTTTTTAGATTGCATGGTTTGCCCAAAAACATTGTGAGTGACAGGGACAACATGTTTATGAGCACATTTTTGCAGGATCTCTTTAGATTGGTAGGTACGGTCTTAACACCTAGTACCCTTTATCATCCTCAAACAAATGGCCAAACAAAGATAGTCAACAAATGGGTTGAAGGCTACCTTAGAAATTATGTGGCAGGGAAGAAAAAGGCACGGGTTGAATGGCTTCACTTGGGGGAGTATTGCTTCAACACCACCCATCATATGTCCATTGGTATGCCACCATTTAGGGCCTTATACAACTATGACCCCCTCTCATTTGTGGAAATTGTATTTGGAGATGGCAGGGCTCCCATGGCTCAGGACTGGATTCAACAGAGTCAGGACATACTCAGGGAACTAAAGGACCACCTGAAAAGGGCATAGAATCAACAGAAGGTACAAGTAGACAAGCACAGGGTAGAGTGCACATTTGAGGTCGATGACTTGGTTTATTTGAGGCTTCAACCATACAGGCATACATCCATTAAGAGAAGTGGTGCATAGAAGCTCCAACCTCATTTTTTCGGTCCATACAGGGTCAACATGAGGGTAGGGGCCATGGAATATGAGCTTGATCTACCACAGGGCATCAAAATACACAATGTCCTCCATGTGTCGTGCTTGAAGAGAGCCATTGGTAAACATATCACTCCTATTGAGGAATTGCCACCTTTGGATGAGGAAGGACAGTTAGTGTTGATACTGGAGGAGATAATAGAATTCAGGGAGAAGAAGTTGAGGAAAAGAAGCATCAGAGAATATTTGGTCGAGTGGAAGAACCTACCCATAGAGGATGCCACTTGGGAAGGGGAACAAATGATTTAGGAGACAGGTCCAGAATTTCTTGTGGGCAAGTAATTTCTAGCAGGGGAGACTGTAATGTCCCCCACATCTTGGTGAAGAGGTTTGGAGAGACTCAGTAGTTTAGCTATCCCCACTAGACTATAGTCTCATGCATCATGGGGACAAAGTCAACTAGAAGACACTTCCCAAACACAACATTAGATTTTTGAGTTGACTTTGTGTGAAAAAGGGTAACTCAACGAAAGAAAAGAAAAGGTGGAGTTAAGTTAAGAGTTAACCCTAGGGATTAACTAACTCAACATATGAATAGACTGGAGCTATAAAAGAAAGGAAGGGCGCACTTCTAGAGCATTCTGGATTATTATCATATTTTGCATTGGAGCTCTTGAGCACAAGCAATTTTGAGGGTTTTGTGACTAAAACCCTAGAGATCAACTCGGTGGTGAAATATTCCACCTTCCTTGATCCAAGCTTGGTTCCAGAGGTGCAAAAATCCTCCCACACCATTATATAGTGTTGCATAGGTCAGATTTATTGGCAGAGGCAAGCTAGTGCAAATCCTAGGGGGTTTCGAGTAGGGGGGTGCACCACCTTGAGAAGATCAGTTCAATCTGAGGCAAGGAGGGAGATTTTCGACAAAGGAGCATCTGGGTTTTCTTTGTATGGTATAGGGCATCATTTCTAGTCTATTCAGAAGGAGGTTATCCCAACATATTATTTTCTGGATCTTGGCACAACTTGGAGGAGAGAGGGGCACACTGCATGAGGAGGTTTTCATTATTTGGTGGCCCAGATATTCATAGATCATCTTGAGATTTTACTAGATAGATTGTCTTGAACCGATCTATCATTCTGGTGATTTTTGTAGCAGTTGAAGGCTTCTAGAGGTGAGGCTGAAATCTTGGTGATTCAGTCAACTAAGGGGGCACAAACTAGTTGAGTGTATGCTCATTTGGAGGGGAAAAAATTCACCCTTTAGCCTGGAACTTTTCTAGGGAGTTCTAGTAGCCCGATCTACATTCCAAGAAGGTTTTGGAGCATTTGGAGCACATGAAGAGGAGGGCCGAAACTTAGGGGTTCACCAATAGCCAAGCCAATGTGCAACTCAACCAGTTGGAGGGGTTTGACACCATATTGGATAAGGATCTCATCTCATCAGTCTTCTCTTGTAGTTGTTGGCCTTTGTAGGCTTGGATATTCTCTTCAGAGAGACTTTGGGAGGCTATTATCATTGTATTGACTATTATTATATCGACTGACAACCCATCTTTGATATTATTGGGGTTTTCTTCCAGATCTGCAGATCTCTTGTTCAAGGATCTATCTACTATCTAAATAAAGGTCAGATCTGACATTATTGGTTCTATATCGGTGTTCCTTATTGTATCTTGTATTTTTTATGATATATGCTTTAGATCTATTGTTTTGTTGCTTAATCAACATCATATAAACCCTAATGAGCAACTCCATGAGTAAACCTGTAAACACATAAACAAACACCAACAAACAGTGAGAAGTTAGTGTTCCAAGAACAAAATTTTGCTTGGGAACATTACACAAGAGTCTCAAAGAGGAGATTTTTCTTATCCCATAGAAAAACACTACAAGGAAAAGACCCTCTAGCATAGGTTTTGGAGGAAGCCCCTATAAAAATAGCCCGAAAACCCGTTTATAGCATAGGACACTAGCGGAGGCGAGCATAGGTTTTAGAGAATGTTTTTTTATGGTTCTTTTATAAATACCTAACACACCAGTGCATTTCTTACTATGGACGCACTGGTTCTCTAAAAAATCACGCACCGTGGTAGGGTTATTTCAAAAAAAGAAATACACTACGACGCACTATGTAAATAATGATGCACTGGTGTGCATTGTTGCTCTAAAAAATGGCGCACCATGGTAGGGTTTTAAATACTCCAGTGGGATACTTAAATATTGGCACATCGGTGCGCAACATTTCTCCCAAACATGGTGCACCATGGTAGGGTTACTTAAACAAAACAAAAAAAATCTAGTGCGCTACTTAAATACTGACGCATCGATGCAGAGGTTTCAAAAATGGCATATCGTGGTAGAGTTATTTGTTTTTTAAATATAATCCAATGCGATACTTAAATATTGATGCACCGGTGCACATCATTTCTCTCACAGATAGCGCAACATGGTAGGGTTATTTAAAAAAATATATACTATGGTGCGCTACTTAAATACTGATGCCCCGATGCACACCGTTTCTCTCAAACATGGTGCACCGTGGTAGGGTTATAATTTTAAAATAATATACTCTAGTGTGCTACTTAAATACAGATGCACCAGTGTGTCTAATAATCGAGAGTGCCATAACAGGGTTAAATAAAAAAAAAAATTACCGGTTGTAAAATTCATTTTTACCCTTTTTAGTGTTGTAGAGATCTCAAGCATCGATGCAAGTTTTGCCTCTCTAAAGAGACCTGCCATCAGTGCTTCCCTTGCTTTCCTTCCTTCCATCTATTTCTTATTGTGTGGCTTTTGAATTTTTCCAAACGATGGGAAAATTTGTTTTTTTTTACTACGTGGCAACCATGCCTCCCCGTTGAGGAAATGTCTAGGTAATGTCTTTATTTATTTATAACTTAAAGTTTCAGCGGATTAAAATGCAAAGTTTAGTTAAATTTCCACTGTTTTCTAATTTTAATTTTTTTCTACGCAATGCGTTTGAGTCATTCGGCTCACACCACAGACAGTGCACCCTGAAAATTACAAGGTGCATTGAAACACATTTGCCTAATTTTTTTTGGCAGTGCATTTGTAAACGCTACGCACCAGGGCGTAATTTCACTGATGCACTGCTTTAAATAATATAGTTTATTTTCACGGTGTGTCGAAATAACGTTAACGCACCGGGGTGTTATGTTAAATGACGCACCACATAAATCAGATAAATTATTTTATGCGGTGTGTTGGTAAACTTACGCACTTGATCATTAAGGATTACCCAACCACCACTGTAAAAAATTAGAGTCTAAATACCAAAGTACCATAATTATGAATTAAAAAAAAATTGTTTGTGCAGTGTGTTGTCTTTCCTGTAACGCACCGGTGCATGTCGGGAAAGGATATACACTGCAGTAACAATTTAAAAAAAAATATTTTACGCTGCTTTAGGATTTTAAGTTTTTATTATTTTAGGTGGTGCACCTGTTAACCTTAACACACCAGTGTGGTAAGTTTATACAACGCACCACATAAAATAATATAACAAATTTTATATGGTGTGTTATGTTACATGTACACACTGGAAACGACGCTCACAAGTAAGATATGCACCACAGGCAGTGCTTGACTATTTTTTGGGCGCACCGGTAATGAAATTTACTTATTTTTTGAAGAAAGTTTTTTTTCTGTATTTATAAATAAATTTCTCATTTACTAATTTTTTTTTGTGTTTTATGTATGAGGCTAATGTATTTTATATGTTAATCATGCAGAGATGCAAGCGAAGAGAGAAACATGAGCATGATTAGAGGGTTGATATGTACAATGATGTATGGGATTGGGAGGTGAACGAGAGGGAGAGGTATTTGTACCCTCACCCTATTACTGCAACGACACAAGTCCTCTTGAGGAATGTAGGCCTCCTTAAGTATTATGAGGAGGCTACATCCCTGAAGGGGCACTTTACATTCTTGATGCAATTGATCCGTCGATGGGATGTCCATCGACATGATTTCCATGTCGGTCTTGATTAATGGTACCAACCCATTGAGGAGGATATATACTTTATAACTGGGCTATCCAGAAGAGGGGAGGATTTTCCCCAGTTCCCTGATGTCCCAGTCGATGTTGCAATAAAGAGTGAGGTCATGTACTCTCAGAGATATATTGAGATTGATGTACTTTCGCCAGCTGATTTTCAGGTGTCTAGTGGATAGCTACGGATCGCTTCTTTCGGTGCAGAGGAGGTTAGGTGCCTCTCACTGTTAGTGACGACCATTGCACAATTTACCAGTGATGGGAAACACATTAGTTGCACTCTTTTGTATTATGTTGATTCTTTGGTATAGAGGCCATGATGTATTAGATGGTCTGCCATTTTTTGCGGCAATTTTGTATAGCTCTAGATAGATGTCGTGCTATGATACATGTGAGGGTGAATTTCCCTTTCGCTTCAAAGTTGTTTTGTTTATTTTTTGAGAGGTTTCCAGAGACAAAGCATACTTTTGTCCCTCAGCCTTCAAGGTCGATGACTCAGGTGTGGATGCACATGTGGGGCGAGACGATTCCCAAGAGGGGCCAATCGAAGTTTCCAGCCAATATTTCCATCGACGCACTTGAGCTACTAGCTAGTGAGGCCAATCACATGTTCGTGATGGTGCCATGTCCTTACGCGGGGTTGGATTGGTGAGGATGTACGAACATCTTCTTCACATCGGATGAACCACCAGATGTTAGAGGTAATATTAGTTTTTTGTTTAAATTAATCTAATTTCATTTTATTGTTTTACTTAATTAGAATAAAATTAATTCTAACGTGTTCTTTAACTTGTTTTATTAAATTATTTAATGAAATTGTTTAATTATTGTTGTGTACTATATATTTTGTATATATTAGCAAATTTGTTTGGGACGTGCCTTCTCCCCCACAAAATGTGAATGAGGAGATGCCCAAGGCCACAACGGGTCAAGGTCCTCGGGTGTAGATACCCAACAAAATCCATCATAGGTCGGATACTAGATTCATGTTGGAGTTGGGCAACTAACTCTGTGCACTTTTGGTTGAGATGAGAGTTTTCCCTGTGTTGATGCAAGACATCAGGGCATATCCTATGCTCTTGGATCTTTTGAGGGAGATGCCACGTGATATGATGCATCTTATGCATCATATCGTCAGAGCTACCAGGATACTAGCAACGAGGAGGGTTGTTAATGATACACAATCTTCCTCTAGTACCCATTCGTCCAGTACCCCATCAACTGATGAGGGTGGTCATGATCCTTCTCCATGTCCTCCTCCTCCTCCTTCACCTCACAAAGATGAGTAGGCAACAACTATTCCTCCATCACCTGATCTTCCACTTCCTCCTGACCATCCAACATCTTCTACTAGAGACTAGGCCTCCACTACTATTGTAGATATGATTATCAAATCGGCTGGACCAGATATGTTATAACAATTATTTGACTTGTTCAATATATATATATTGTTCTTGTTGATGTAATTAATTTATATGTTGATGTTCACGTGTATATTGTTAGGTCATGTTAGATATGTTTGTTAAATGTGCTTGATAGATGTGTATGTTATAACAATACTCATTAGATGTGCATGTTTCCTGTTTTTTTTTTTTGTAAGTGAGTATATGTAACTATATTACTGCAAAAATTATGATACAAAAATAGGGGGCCTCCTGGTCTGCCTAGTAGGAAACCATACCAGGGGTTCCCGAGTTGCGCTTACTAAAATATTCAAGGGGGGGGACTGGTCTGCCACCAGGAGAAACCAGGCCAGTCCCACCATAACTAGTTTTAAAAGGAAAAGCAACATTAACATAAAAGGAATAGTGATGTTGCACCAACCTACTAGGCCCGAGAGGGTCGTGACCTCCCTAACCATTCGACTAACCTTTGACTAGTCCAGGACTATGATATTTTCTCCCCACCATCCGCCTGGCTCTTGTTTTCCTCCTTCTGGGGGATTGTGTACGTCTTCCTGATGTGGGATAGCGCACCGTTGCCATCGGCTGGTGTGATATCCATGTGGTGGACATAGCGCAGATAGAGGTGAAATTGATCAGCCAACCACTCCAGGTTAGATTTTTGGTCCTTCTCGACCTCAACTAATAGTTTGGTGATGGTTTCCAAGTTGTTGATGCAACTCAGGATTTCTTCCAGCATCTTCTTGAGTTCCTTGTTAACTCTTGTCTAGCATCTTTTGTTTTCATAATCACTTTACCAATCATCATCTTAGTTATCCATGCCATATCCATTGTTTTCTAGTATAGGGTTTCCCTAAGATGCATGGCCCCCAGATCAGTTACCTAGTCCGCTTCCTGTGCTAATGCATCCCATGCTTTGCCTTTGCTTTTTCCTTTTATTTCCTTTTCCCAGTGGGTAATGGTCTCTTTTCTTTTTGGCGTTACCAGAGTTTGGAAGGTTACCTCAGTCTCTTTGTCCGCCTGCTCCAATCTTGATATCTGTCTTGGAATATTTGGGACTTCCTTTCTGAGGGGGTTTCTCTTTCTGTTCGTTCACTTCATTCTCACTGTCCCGCTGAGTCTATCGCAACTCTTTTGTTGGTTATTCATCCTGCACCTCTCTTCACAGAGGTTCTTTTTTTCCATTTCCTTGTATCTATGGTAGTCCCTGATATTGTGCTTCTTCTGATTGCGGTTATTTCTGTTGTCATTCCTCTTATTCAGATTCTCCTGCTGTGTGCTTGTCTTTCCAATCATGGCTTGCATGTATTGGTAATCGCTCCCAATATTTACTTTGGCTGCAGTTTGTATGTTCGTGATGACTCACCTTTTATCCTTGTATGGATCCCTAACCTTGCTCATATGAGATCATATTGTTTGTTGTTCATATCTGTGCTTTGGCCAGACGGATTGGGTTTGGGCCATATCACTCCCTCATGCCTTACATCATTTGTTATATGTCGTTTGTCATCTGTACTTTCCCTCATGGTTTCTCCACTCCTCTTTCTGTCACTAGGGTCTTGTTGTCGTACTATCGCCTATTATTGATGATGTTCTTGCATGTTGATTGGTGACTAAGTGTTCGACAATAATATTCTGCCCGGGTTCCGCATGCCCGTCGTTGGGCCTTGTGCTACCCTTCTCGATGTGACCTGCCTTGCTTAACTTGCCTTCACGTTATTTTGTCGCTAGTTGGATGAAGTCTATTCTAAGTTAACCATTCAGGATGTTGATCAAGGTAGTGTCTAGTTTTGGTCCTTCCTTCTCTACCCCCTCATTGGCTAGTCTATCTGCCAGGCCATTCATTGTCCTGCGGACCCAACACAACTCCACTATGTTCAGTTTTTTCAGATGCTCCTAGATTTTATGTAGGGAGAGGGCCAGGCACTAGTGTCTCTAAACCTTTCCCACTCTGGTTCCATTCTAGATTCTTTTCGCCATGTTGATGACCAGGGTGGAGTCGCCTTCCACGATTGTGTTTGTCATCCCTTCACGCCTTAGGATTTCAAGGCCAAGTTCTAGAGCTCCATATTTTGTTGCTTTTTTGGTTGAGTTTCCCACACTCCCAGCGTACATTTGAATGATGTTACCACCACTGTCTCTGATAACCCCTCCCATCCCTGCCACTCTTGGGTTTCCTTTTGCCGCCCCGTTAAAATTTAGTTTAAGGAATCCCAACAGGAGGGGGTGGTCCAGTTGTGGTCTCCTATTTGGAATTGCAGATCCCATGCAACCATTGAACTGTTGCACCCATCCTTTAGGTGAAAGAACTCTAGGATGTGGGTGTCCTGGTATGTGAGTTGTGTTGTTTCCTTCTTGCAATTGCGGCTCTGCATCGTTTCTCGTATTTGTGAGGTTATTGTCTCCTTCAACTTTCCTTCCGGTAGGCCTTCATTCCTGAAGATGGGTCTGTTCCTTTCTTTCCATATTGCCCAGATTATCATCCCCAACGTTAGTTCCCAGCAGAGATTCAACATTTCATTTTCTCTCTAACTCTCATTCCAATTGTTAATGGTTGCGTTGATGTTGCCCCAGATCCTATTGGATTGGCGATATATACCGGTCGCCCAGTCCCATAACTCAGTTGTATAACTGCACTCGTTGAGGACATGATTGGTTGTTTCCTCCTTGGCTTGACAGAGGTGGCAGTGAGATGGACCTATATAATTCCTTTTCCTGAGATTTTCCCAGGTTAGAATTCTGGTGTGTAGTACTAACCATTCGAACAGTTTGATTTTTGTCCATTGGGGGTTGCGCCAAATCTTTCCCAACTATTGTTCCAGTTCCTCCTCATCATGGTCTGCGATGTATTATCATGCTTCTTTTAAGTTGAATTCCCCACCATTTTCCCTGCCCCACCTTAATTGATCCTTGTCCTTTGAGATTTCAATTTTCCTTTTCCTCAGTTCCTCTTCCACCTATTTCATTTGGGTTCCGATATGATCTCTATTTTTGGGGTTGAGTTTATCCTGGGTCCTCCATCTATCGCTATCTATTCTTTGCTTCAAGTAGTGATGGATTTTTGTTTTACCTTGCACTGTCATTTCCTATTGTAGTTCCTTCCTGTATGGATGTTCCATTCTAGGTTCATGTTGCCACACATCCTCCTAGAATTTGGTTGTTTGGCCATTTATGACTTCCCAGAAGCTGTGTTTATGGATCCAATTCTTGTTGCACCATGATAGATTCTAGATGTTTGATCCCTCCCTTGTGCCCATGAAGCAGATGCAGTCCTTAGCATTGATGTTCTTGGGATACTTGGCCTTCCAGAGGTTTATCCACAATACTGAGTCATCCTTGACCTATCTCCACCAGAGTTTTGCCCCGTAGGATTCATTAGTTATCTGTGGGTCTTGTAACCCCAGGCCTCCTTTTCCTTTTGGTTTGCATACCTTCTCTCAGGCTACCAGGGCCCATTTATTTTTAGTTTCTGCACCTTTCCATAGGAAGTCTCTTTGAATGGCTCTTATCTTTTGTAGTACTCCTTTGGGGGTTGGAATCACTAACATCATATACGCCAAAATTGCTTGTAGAACTGCTTTGGTAAGGATAAGCCTCCCTGCTAATTTGAGAGCTTTGTAGGTCCAATTTTTTACCCTCTCTTACAGTTTGTTGATCACTCCTTCCCACATTTCCATTTTGCAAACTTTTTCCGTCAGGGGGATTCCTAAGTATTTCGTTGGGAGCGTTTTGCGTTCAAACCCCAAAATGTTGGCTAGGTTCCTTTGAATTTTAGGATTAGTATTAAAGAAATAGATCATGGATTTGGAGTGGTTAATCTCCGCCCCAGAGGCTTCCCCAAAGTCTTCTAATATTTTTTTGTAGGTTTTTGCTTCCTTGATCATGGGTGTACACCATGGAGTAGGGTATCATCCACAAACTATTGGTGTGTGGAGGTTGGACAGTTTTTGAAAGGTTTGATGCCTTTTAATTCTCCTGCTACAGTTGTGATTTCTATGCTTTTGTTGAGCCCTTCCATAATAAGAATGAATAGGAAGGGGGATGGTTGGTCTCCTTGTCTTATGCCTCTCGAAGGCCAGGAGGTTTTGGCTGGGGCTCCATTGATTAGCAGAGAATGGCTTGTTGTTGAGACTAGATTGACAATCCAATTGATCCAATGTTGTTCAAACACAAAGGCTTCCAATGTCTTGGCCATATAGTGCCAAATAATTTTTTCGTAAGCTTTTTCCAGGTCAAGTTGGATTATCACCCCCCCTCTCCTTTGGCTTTTTAACGTGTGTATAAGGTCATGGGCATGGATGATGTTTTCCAGTATTTGTCTTCCCTCTATGAATCTGACATGTTCCTGTGAAATCAATGTGGGTAGGAGAGGTTTCAAGCGATTGGCTATGACTTTGGAGATTATCTTGTACACTACACTACATCGAGTTATAGGCCTGTAGCGATTCGAGGTCCTTGCTTCATTTTATTTTGGGATTAGTGTGATCATTGTGGCATTTAAAGACTTCAAGATGGAAGTTGAGTGTCTGGAGTCTTCCACCACCCCATTAACATCTTGTTTAACCACTTCCCAACAATCTTTGAAAAAATCCACTGTGAAACCGTCTGGGCCTGGGGCCTTTCCATTGGGCATCTCCTGGACCACTTGGTTGATTTCCTCCTTTGTTATGGGTTTGATTAGCTTGATATTTTGTTCCTCGGTAACCAACCTGGGGATGTCTTGAGTTATCCTTTGTATGGCCTCTGTTCTGTCTTGAATAGGTTCCTGGGATATCCCCTCAAAGTAATTGACCATTGTATTTTAAATTTCCTTGTGGGATTCTCTTTCGATCCCATGTCGATCTCTGTTTTTTCAGGATTTTATTGTGTGTTCTTATTTCAATGGTTGTTATATGAAAGAACCTGGTATTTCGTTCCCCTTCCTTTAGCCACCTGATTTTGTACTTTTGGAACCATAGAGTCTCTTCCTATCGGCATCTTGCTTCCCATTCTTGGATCATCTGGATCTCTTCTCTTTTACGCTCCTCTATGTAACCCTCATCTATGCAGAGTTCCTAGAGTATCCTCATTCTTTCCTTGATATTTTTCTTCTCTTGGTTTAAGTTTCCAAATATTTCTTTGTTCCACTCCTTGAGTTTGTATTTGATGTACTTGAGCCTCTTGTAAAGTTTGAAAATACTTGTCCCTTGATCCGATAATTCCTCCCTCCACCATTGTTTGATATTCTCCTTGAAAGTGGGATGATCGATCCAAAATTTCTCAAATCTAAGGGGTTTGTTCTTCGGAGTGGTTTGGAAGTTTTCTTCTAGTTGAACTGGCCAATGGTCTGAACCCCCCCATGGGAGGATGTTGCACTCTAAAGTTAGTCCCTATAGAATAATGGACTCTCACACCAGGAATCTATCTAGCCTTGTAGCTACTTGGTAGTGGTTAATTCGTTTGTTATTCTAGGTGAATTGGCCATTGATGGTTCTGATGTCCACCATCTCCATTGCTTCAATGAAAGATGAAAATTCCTCCACGTCTCTGTCTAATCTCCTGGTGCCCCATTTTTTCTCCGCAAGTGTCATGATGATGTTGAATTCCCCTGCTAAGATCCAGTGGAGGTTGTGAGATCGGGTATGTAGATCTTTGAGGTCTAGGAGAATTCTCTTTTTTTCCTCCAACCTTTGGGGGCCATACACATTTGTGCATAGAATCACCTCAGTGTTACCTATAATTTGCATGCCAACCGAAAGTGTGTGTCTCGTTGCTTTGGCTGCTAGCAGGGTCAATAATTGTGGGTTCCATAAGGTGAGTTACCACCTGCCATTTGTTGGCCTTCAATAGCCAAAACCTTGTACTTACTCCATTGTTTTTTACTAATTGTTTCCATTCTTTCTACAGTGCATTTTGTCTCTTGAATGAAACATAGGTCAGGTTGTTCCTTCCTCAGTCTATTTTTAAGGATTCTTTTTTTTCATGGGTTCTTTAGGCCTCTTATATTCCATGTTATAATATTCATTTAAACATGTGGGGGGGAGTTGGGGAAGAGATTTTTGATCTTACCTTAATTGATCAACAAGGTTCCTAGTTCTTGTAGGGCTACATTGTTTGATTTCCTTCCTTTCTTCTGCCTCACCTGCTTGGGTGACTGTTGTGATTGTCCCTCTCCTTCTTTGCTTCCAAGGTGTCATATCTCACCATGTGTGTGCTTGATCCATCTGGTTTTTTCTTCCTCTCTCAGAAGGAAAAGGTATTGGATATGACCTAGTTGCTCCACTAACACATTGTTTACTCCCTGCTTTATCCATTGTTCCAATATGTTCGGGAGGTCTATTCCTTCCCTTTCCATAATGTCTCTAAGATCCAGATCTTCCATGCCTACCTCGCTCGGTGTCATCTCCGAGTCTCTGTCTGCCTCCTGCATTAGGGTGTTGGTATATTTGTTTCCTCTTTCCATAGGACTTGCGCTACCTCCCTATTCCCTCTTCTTGCTTGGAATATTTGTGTTCTCCTGAGTTGCTTGTTCCCTGGTTTCTCTAGCTTTTGTATTTTCCTTTCCTCCTTCTTCCCCTTGGTTAGCCTTGTCCCTTCCTTCCGGTGTAGTCATGGCTTCCTAGTTGCTTCTTGTTGGGGTTTTGCTTGGTTTCTTGTTTGCTATGTTTCTGTGATTAGGTTTTACAAACCCGTCCTCATCCTGCTGCGTTTTGGTATTTTCCATTTCTTGCTTTTTGTTGAGAAAACATTCTCTGATCAGGTGTCCATGTTCATGGAATATTTTGCATCAAAAGGGAATCTTCTCATAGTTGATGCGTTGTATCCATTCCTCATCCCTGCATTCCAGACTCATGGATTCTGGGAGTGCCCCCAACACATCCATCTCTATGGAGATCCTTGCATATGATGTATATCTCCCTTTTAGGTTTGCTTCTGATGCCTTGACATATTCTCCCAGCTTGTTCCTGATTGCTTCGAAGGTAGACGACAACCAGTAGTCTAGCGGTAGGGAGTAAAACCTCAGCCAGACTGGGACATTTTTAAAGGTTTCTTTCTTTGGGGAGAAGTTTTCCTTCCATGGCCGCATGTACAACCCTGCTGAGGCGTGGAAGTATGGCCCCTCCTCAAAGAATTTATCTATGTCCTCCATGTTCATGAAAGCTGTTGTGAAGAAACATTTTGAGCCTAGGTGGAGTTCCACTTCTCCACTTGGCTTCCATTGATATTTTATCCAGTTGTGCAACGTTCTTTCTGTGCGCCAAAACCCCATGAATTTTCAAATTAGTGCATGTGTCTTCATCTGGTCCCGATAGAGTTGCTTTTGTGGGTCTTCCAGTATAACCCTTGGTATCATTGTGGTTTTAGGTTTACATGGGTTGTGCCCATTTGTCCCACTGGGGTTCGCTGGTTCCTGTGCTTCCTTTTGGGCTTCTCTGACTTCCTCCCCCACACAATCCCTTTTTTCCTTGTTGCTCTCCTGGTTCTTTTCCAATCCTGATCCCGAGGTGCTTGTCAACGGTTCTTTGAAACCAACGCCCCGTGGGCCTTTCCCCCTGTCCACCACTACCTACTTGTATGAGGGGGTTCCACTCCCTCCCCCTTTGGTAACCATTCTATGCGTTGTTGAGATTGTTTTTGTCAAACCCTAGCTTGCGATTTCTTCATAGCAGATTTCGATGCATTCGGCCTTGACTACCCTATGCATTTTTCCTGTTGATCATGATGATATACTTAATTAGTTTATATGTTGATGTTGATGCGTACATTGCTAGGTCATGTTAGATATGTTTGTTAAATGTGCTTGATAGATGTGTATGTTAAATGATGCTTGTTAGATGTGTGTGATGATGATGTTAGACAATGCTTGTGTTTTGTTATATGTGATCACAATGATGATGCCATGTTAGATTACTAGATTTGTGTGCAGCTAGCTAATTAATGACGTTTATATGTGCTAAAGGTATATATAATTAGATGATATTAGTGAATTTAAATGTGTATTTTAGATGATGTTTATGTTTGTTAGATGATTATCATCACCATGTTTATTTTTATTAAATGATCTTTCAAAATATTCATAATCTAACAATTATATTTCAAAATCTTCACATTAATGCCATTGTAAGCTTAGTTATTAATTTTTAAACCGGCATCACATTAATATATTGTTCTTTAAAAACATGTTAGAAATTTAATTTTTAAATTATAAACCACATTTTTATATAATCGTACTTTTAAATCTACAAAATACATGAACATAAACTCGGTTTTTGAAACATCATGTTAACATATCATTAAAAAGGTTGTATTATTAAACATACATATCAACCATATTATTACTTCTAATATCAACATAGATTATTAGAATAAATAAGAAACTATGTAAATTAAAATACCATTCAATATCTAAACATGTTGCCAACTATAAAATTATATGACGTTGCATATATACATATATATAATTTTAAAAAATTAATTAAATAACTCATGCATGGTTTAAAATATTCATAACTCAAATGCTCAAGCAAGGAGATACAATGCAAATCTTAAAATTTCCCTAAGAGATTTAAGGATCAAAGTCGTATCACTAACAAAAGTGTTGTATACAAGTGCATGAGTGTGTCCAAGAGTAAGATGATTATTAACAAATGGATAAATTCCACCTCCACGACACATTAGAATTCTAACACCATTGTGACAACGAAACAATGTTTTGGAAAACTCTTTTTTAGGTCTCAATGCTTCAATAACATGTTGGTAAAGGGTCAAACTTCTAACAGCTTGAGGCCTTTTTGAAAAAAAAAAACAATTTCTCAGATGTGTGTTTTGGCAATTACTGGTAATATTAAATTCTTAAATACTTCAAGCTTCACATATTTCTCCTACAAGGAAAATACTTTTCTATCATTTTAGTTAAATGTTAGCATTATCATTAATTGTTCCAATATGTTTTAGAGTGGTTTCAACATCATAAAACTTTATATAGAGAAAGTAGAATTTCATATCCCATTAAAAGTTCAACTGGTTTGACATTTTTTAGGATTTCACAATTGGAAATTCTTAGTTTTAAGTGCAAAAACCCTTGCAAATCTTACCAATTATATAAAATACCAACTATAAAATGTTTGGCGAAATTTTTCTAGAAACATGTTACGAATTTATCATGAAAATAATTCTTAAAATTTTATATTAAGCATGCAATGACATATAAATATCTTCAAATAACAATATAAAATTCTATTTCAATCAATTGTTCCATGCAATCACAAATAATTTGAAAGACAAACACATTACGCATCAAACTAATTGTTAACCAACTAAAATTGTTCAAATATTTGTTATAATTAACTTTCCATTTCCTCTGTCACAAGGTGAATGAAAAAAATATAACTAGCAAAATAAAGATAACAAAAAGATGCAACAACAATATAAATGATGAAATAAAACATGTACATATCACTCTTTGTTGTCATCACCCTGATTATCTTCCTTGCTTGGCATGATGACATTGTTGTTCTAAAAACTATGTTTTGATACATGGTCATGTCTTAATACGAACCACCAATCCCTATCCAACACATCTGGGTAAAAAAACACTTGGTTGCAGTGTTTTGGGAAAACATATGGCTCCTTAGCTTCATCCCACATATTTCTAGAGTTGATACATATCATCCCACTATCATGATCTTCCTTTACATTATTTTGATCAAATGTGTCCCACCACTTGCACCTAAAAATAACACATTTGAAAGAAGAGAAGTCCACTCGAATGATCTCTTGTATATTTCCAACGTAACCTAACTTCCCCCATATTAGGTTTTGATCGTGATGGCCAGCATGACTAGATTGGTTAAACTCAACTTCCACTCCACAGTCTTGTGTCATGTGTCCATCATCGACATCCTCTGTGCGAAAATGATGTCCATATTCCCACATAGATGGGAATAAATGCACCTATAAAAAAGTGAAAAAATCACAGTGTCATGTATCTAATAACCCAACCAATAAACTATAAAATATAGATTTTACAATTCAAAGGTGCATTATGAAGTTAAAAATGTACACAAAGAGATTATTACTGATTTGTTGCACCCAATCCCTATGTTTAGTGCATCCTCTTCAACACGTGGGTAACGACCGGATGCATCATATTTCTCTCTGGCTTGGTATTTCTGATTGACATATTTTCTTTTAAATGATCAGGATAAGGCATGCTTCTACTATTCAACCATCTGAATTATTTCATGTCACTGTCTCATTTCCTCCTCTTTTGTCCATACAATGTGACCCATGGCTGTGCTCCCTCTAAATTGTAAAGAAAGAATTTATTGATGGCATCAATTTCTGAATTCATTGTTGTATATATTCATGAAATCAAACCGACATATAGTATGTATGATATCAAATTATACATTATGGAGTTCAGTGTGAATAGTTACTATGTATAAATTTGACAAACAATAAGTCACTTACTCTTTATCAAACACCTTTTTCCACTCATTTGTAGAAGCTCCCCTTCTCTTTTGTCTTCATCCCTTTCGTTGTCCCAAATCACCGCACCTAGTGTGTTGTCGATATGCTTGATGTACTCACTGGCATAATAGAAAGATTCATATGATATGTACCCCTCTGCCATAGACCCCTCGAGTTTTTCCCTTTGTCGAACAAATACTTTCAATTTCTTCATGTACCTCTCTAAGAAGAACATCCAACAATAGGAGACCGCTCCGACTAATTCAACCTCATCTACTAAGTGAATTAGAATATGAACATGCAAATCCATGAAACTCGTTGGCAATTCCTTCTCAAACATACAAAAAATCTTAGCTATCTCTTAACGCCACCGTGGAATGCTAGCCATATGAATATCATTTGATTGGATCCAACGCACAAATGAAAATAATTTAGATATGGCACATTGTAGGTCTTGGGGGAATTCATGGTTCACGCACCCATGCACAAACAGAGGATAATGACACTACAAATTAAACACATATAAATTTAATTATGTTTTATCCCATGGCATAAAAAATAAAACAAATAATAAAATCATGTTTTTGACATACGTACTCTTAGAAGGTTCAAATGGTCATGTGATTTCAACCCCAACAAATGGTCTTCCATAGTGAAGCTACGTCGTAGTGAAGACCCATATAAAGAAGGCACCTTCACACCCAATATAACTTCCTTTGCCAAAGAAAGATCATGTTTCTTCATAATCCATGGGACATCACCTTCTTTGAAAGACCAAGATGATTGAGGATGAATATACTATTTTATGTTCAAATAAAAATTCATATAACTTTTAAAGCATAACGATGCACTTATTTAAACAAAACGCATTGGTGCGTCTATAACAATATAAAGCATCATGGCGTTTAATTACTAACCGCACCAGTTCTCAAGATTTGAAACAAATAAAAAAAATTATATGATATCGGTGCTCCAAAAAAATTTAGTTCCCCGTTACTTTGTCAAACCAAACACACAGGTGCGTTATATTAATAAACGCAACGGTGTTTCGAAAAAATTAAAAAAAAAGTGCGACTTTGTTTTTTTTAAATTGAAAAATGAGCAAGAATTTATTTTTCGAAAAGATAATTTAATATAGTCCTTTAAATAATAAGAAGTTATTCATTGTTTCATTATTTTTCCAAAACTTAGAGGGGAGAGATTTGTAAGAGAGACATATTAGGGAGCACTGTAGAGAAACATAATACTTTGGAACAACATAATTATTCAAAAGATCAGAATTTGAAGGGCATGGTGCTTCACTCAAAATCATTTTGGAACAATAAAATTATTCAGAAGATTAGAATTTGAAGGGTTTTGTGATTCACTCAAAACCCTGCATAGTAAAAATTTTAAATTTTACTGTTGATTTTAATAATAATTTTTTTTATAATTTCTATCCCTATTTAGATTTAGTTAAAATTCAGATAAAAAAAATAAAAATCCATACATTAAGCCCTTGCTTCTTCTTGCTTATGTGACTGCAAAATTTCACTTTAGGGTTTAAATCCCTCCATCACTTCACAATTAAGGCTTTTCATTTTAGGCATTTTAGATTTAATAGGTTTGTGTTTCTATATATAAAGCATTTGACATGTGATACAAGGGAACCACTTATTGCATCGGATCCAAACCCTCTCGACCCTGTAACGTTTTTTTTTTTTAACAATTTATGGTTATTAGTGCACCGATTTGACTATAACGCATCGGTACGCTCACTGATAAAGTGCAACAGAAATGTTGTAACATAATTAAAAAAAAAAAGCCGTTCATCTGTGTGCAATTTTTTTTTTCCGTTATTTTTTTTGTTCATGGTATTTTTTTTGTTTTCATTTTTTACTCTAGTCGCGGTGTTGTTATTGATATATATCACACCATTGTAATTTAAAGTATTTTTTTTTGTCGGTGCGCTTCCTGTATCAAATACACCGATGCTTTCATATTATTAAAACACACTAGAAGCTAGTTTTTTTTTTAGCTCAAAATTATGTGATTTATTTATAAAATATATTTAATATATTCCATATTGAATGGTATAGGTTGTTTATTGATAAAAAAATGTGTGAGAATAGTTCAAGTAACAAAAAATCAGATCAACACAATGATGGCACATCCAAAAAAACAAAAAAGGCAAGTTCTTTGTAAATTTTATACAAAATTAATATGTTTGAACTATATGTAAGTTTAACTAATATGTATTGGTTAGTGTGTGTCATGCAGAGCCACAGAATAAGGAAGCTCGATAAGAATATTTGTGATCTAAGTGAAGAAGAACGTAAAAACTTGATGGAAAAATTGCAAAAGGATGAATCGGGTGAATGAAAAAATATTATTCAATGTGAGTTCTTTTTTGAATTTTTATTAACAATATACTTAAGAATATTATATAACATGTTTCAAACAATCTATTAATTCACATATGTTTAATGTTCTACAGGGACCAACAACGAAGGAACAGAATGTCGTCCTAAGAAAATAAAAATTATAGAAGATGTAAATGATGTTGATTTGGTCCTTAACTCATCTAGAGTGGTGCTGGAGGTTAATGAAATGGAGAATTTTTTTTACAAAAATATGAGGCATATAGTGGAATGAACGTATAGACAGACTTTCCACTTACAATACATAAATCAATCCAATGATTCCAAGAACCAGGTTATATCTAAACTACAATAAGTGTTTCCAGAGCAATGGTCAATGAGACCTGTCAGACTTGCAATAGCAAAAACACACAACAACAAAAAAAAAATCATTCAAAAAGTAATATTCCTAAAAATGTTTTTGTAGAATATGTATATATTACTATAAAGCATTCTTTTGTTAATATCAATTTTGTTATATTTAGTTTTCATATATCAATATAAAAATAGTTTATTGTCGTGTTACTTTTTTCAGAAAGTTTATGAAAATCCCAAAGGATCAATGAGCTAATATCTGAAATATGCCAGTAGGAATGTCCAAAAATGTGTACAAGGAAATGGTAAAAGAAATGGACATAATTGCATCACAGGAGGAGCCATCTCAACAACAAAATGCTTCAAATGTATGAAATCATTGAATTTTTCTATTAGGTACATATAAATAAATAATTTAGCATCAAATATTAATTTTCAAGTATTTTCTTGTAGAAAAGAAAAGAAAATGGAACCCATTCAACACATAAAACAAGACGACAAGGAAGAAAAGGGTTAACAACAAAGTTTGTGAGTAATTGTAATTTCCTTATAACAACTTAAGATTTCTTTTTTGTATATTTTAAGTTCTTTTACAACAACCATCCTTTAATGTCTTCAAACATGTGCTAACATACAAAGAAGTGCCATCGAAAGAATTGATTGACATTGGGTTAAGTATGGGTTGTGAGTATATGTTGGCATATCAAAAATTAATTGTGGTATTTATAAGTATAAATGTTGTTTTACTTCTCTCATTTTATAATTAATGGAACTAAAGAAATCCTTTATATTAAATCTATGACTTATTATGGGGTATAAAACTTGTAGGAAACAAAATATGGAAATGTGCCAATAGAAGAGTTGTTGACAGAAGACATGAGATTTGGTTTTGAAAGAATGTGTATCATTCAAGATTCGGTTCTTTGTATGGTACGTCACTTTTCAATTTGCATTCATGTATATTATGTATTTCGATTTTTATTATTCTCACCAATGTAGATACACTCATTACACTTTATTTTTATTTTTGTAGATAGAACTTGAAGAAGCTTAGGAAAACAATCGAGGCAATCAACAAAACATTCGACCAAATAACCCAAGTCATGGAAGTAGCTCTAGCACTGACAACAGTTCGAACGAAGAATGATGATCAATATATTTGGATATCAATGCAAGTTGTTGTATTTTTTGAAATAATTGTTTGTAAAAATCAAACATTTTGTTTAATGTAATGGACATAGTGTCCCAATTGAAAGACAAGGGGTTACCAATAAGTGTCCCATTTTGTACATGACAAAGAATTTCTTATTCATATATAATAAAATATGTTTTATTTTATTCTATTGTGTTGTCCAGTGTCACTGTGAAATGTTACATCGTTGATTAAATACATGGATGATTAAATATTATAATGAATATATGTGAAATCCGATGACATAACAAATTAATCCAAGCATCATATCCAAATGCACTACTCAAAATTTAATTTATATGAATACTATTATAAGATATATGCCAATTTTTTTATGAACAATGGAATTCAAAAATAACAATAATTGCACTGTCACAGTTCGATGTTTCTTAAAAGAGAAAATGAACATCGGTGTGTTTAATGCTAAAAAGCACGGGTGCGGTAATAAAATACACATCAGTGTTGTAATACAATGAACCAACACCGATCGTAATACTATTTTAACAACAACAATAATAATAATAAAAATAGGTCTTTCAATGTGTTTAATTAAAATGATGCACCGATGCTTCTATATTAGACTTCTGCATCAATGCATTCTCAATTTGATGCACCGGTCAGGTTTGTCTTGTAACACACCGGTGCATGGTATCATAGATTCGACCGATGCACTATTCTTATTAAAGCACATATGCATTATTATTTAGAAGAGCACTAGTACCTAAATATTGTTTTCACTTCCCTAGTGCTTTCGGTGAAATGTAAGCACCGGTGCTTTAAGTTTAAGAATGCACCGGTGCATATACACCATGAAGCACACCACCTAGAAAAAAATCCGCTAAAATCTTAGACCACCCAGATTTTTTTAGTTATAATGAAGTTTTGTTATAATCTCCACAAAAAACATCCTCTACCGAAAACGATTGTTTTAGCAGAGTTTTTTTTTTAAATTTTTGTCAATTTTGTAACACTAAAAACCTCTTTTATAACCTTTGCTACAAGGTATTTTCCTTGTAGTGAAAGGTATTCTAACTTACAATTATTTTCAAGCCCATAATAAGATTTCCACCCTCCACTTATCATTTTTTCAATGTTATAGTTTCAATTGAGCTTTTGATGAATATCGATTCCAAGATACTTGTACAAAGGCACTTCCTCCGAGATATTGTTGTCATATACAAAAGTATCGTAGGTGATCTTGTTGTATTTAATGATCATAACCTTCATTTTGTCAGTGTTCGCAATCATACATGTACTGGAGCATAAGTATTTGAGGATTCTAAGTTGCTTACTAAGGTCATAAAGATTCCTTTCCATAAGAATAATATCATCAACATAAAGAAGAAGGACGATTACTATACTGGCAAGAGTTGGTCCAACACAACCTGTGGCTTCCAAACAATATTCTAATTTGTCAATGTAAATGCCAAAAAGGGTAGGGAATAGGGGAGAACCTTGCTTAACTCCTATATTACAGGCAATTTCTTCTAACCAGCCCTCAGTGGTCCCAAACTTGGAAATAATGTTCTCATACAACCTTACCACAACAACTCTTATCCCAAAGGGAAATTTTATCTCTTCTAACCTATTCCAAAGGTTGGTCCTACACACAGTGTCAAAAACTTTCCTAAATTCAACAAAACAACAAAGGAGATTGGTTTTATTGTTGCGACACTCCTCTGCAATGATCCTATGTGTGATAAGGTTGTCCACAGTTGAATGATAACCTCTAAAACTAGCCTAACCTTTAGCTCTTTTTCCACGGCTTTCTATCCATATGCTTATCTTCTTTTCCAAAATAATTCCATATAGTTTGGCTAAAATGGGACTAATCATAATGGTCCTATAATTAGAGAGATTGTTTTTATCTCCACTTTTAAAAATAGGGTAGAATGAGGATTTGAGTCCAAGGTTTAGGGAAGCCCTTCTTGACTTCTAAATGAAGAGCTTGTGTATGTGAGGGATCAGAATAGGTCGACCTCCAATTTTTAATATTTCATATATTTTGTAGCCTTCAATGTCCTTAGCTTTCCCATTCGCGAGTCGCTTAACCCCAAACTTTATGTCTTCTATAGAAAAAACATCATCTTCTATAGAAACTTTTGGAATTTTATCCAGGACATTATGAGATCACAAATATTTTTAAGGTAGGAATTCCAGTATGTCAAGGGAATCATAGCATCTTATTTACTTTTATGAGTCAGAATTTGCCACCAAATCTTCTTTATATGTAGCTTAGAAAGATGCAGAATATTATCTCTCTTTCTATTTATGTAGTGCATTTTTTTCCTTTTAATTAAAAATGACAAGTCATATTATAATTCAAAGTATTATATTGACAAAAAATTATAGATGATAACTAATAGTATAGATCAAAGCATTTTATTAATAAAACAATTATAGGCTACAAGTTATGTGTGTGGGGAAAAAAACTGTAATTTACATTATTTTATGTTTCAAGGTATTAAAAAAAGTTCTCTGTAACTTGATGGAGAAAAGAGTTTTTCATAAAATACTTACATATTATTAAGCTAAATTAAAAGGCAAATTGTTCCTTGACTTAAAAGGACATAGATTTACATCTTTTAAAAGCAGGATTTGAAAAATGTCCAATATCACATACATGTAAGTTGCATCAACAAAGAAATATGAATGCTCATGACTTTAAAAGACAAGAGTACAACATTGCAAATATCAAAGTATGTAATCTATCCATTGTCTATAGAAAAGGAAAAATTATAGCCAAGGTGCATGAGAGAAATCATTTATATGCCCATTCTAAAAGATGGAAATGGTCCAAGTACCACACTCCAGTCACAATGCCTCTTTTAAAAGGTTATCAACTACCCTATTCATATCCCTATATATATGAGACATAAATGTGTGAGAAAGTCGTCATTTGTCATCGTATATCATCAAAAAATCACTCTAAGGTGAAATTTCTAAGGACTACTTCTTTTTGTAACCATTGAATCATCAGTAGTGAATCCCCAAAAATCAATGTATGTGTAACACCATATTCTCAAGCCAATTGTAGGGTTAATTTGAGAGCCATTAGATTAAAGAAATTGTTAGTTTTGTGCTCTATCCCAACTTTAAAGGCTATACTGTGATTTGAGGAGAGGAGAGATACCATATTCCTCAATAACCTCTTTTTTAGGGATGCCCTTGAAAGACACCATCAGAATATGCCAAAAAATGTTATATAATATTATTACATAATATTGTTATTAAAATAATTTAATATATTAATAAAAATGTTATGAATATTTAAATATTCAATTATATATTATTATTATTAAAAGTATATAAATAAAAAATCATATTATTAAATAAAATTATTATACTAACTGAAAATCAAAAGTGATCAAAGAAATGACAAGTACTACTACTACTAATCTATTTTTAAGGTCATGACGAAGCCAAACACCAAATTGGTGTATGAGACCCCTTTGTTTGCAGAACAATGGATCGAGATTTAAATCCTAAAGTCTACGGAGGTATATATATCCTACCCATTTGGATTTGAACTTATAACCATTGAAAATGAAATATAAGTTATTAACCATCAAGCCTACTTAAGTTGGATCAAAATATTATTTTGATGGAAAAAAAAACCACTAAAATTAAAAATGAAGAATAATATAATGGATCAAAGTATTTTATTTTATTGATAAAAAATTAAAGTTACAAATTGTGATATAATATTATTATATAATAATACCATTAAAACAAATTATTATATTGATGATGATGATGA
>ML798296.1:111834-190335 GCA_009831015.1 Picea engelmannii | reverse complement strand
CCCTATCCCATCCTCCTCGTAGAAACAAGCCTCTCCCCCATTGAGAGCATGGCTATGACTAGATACCTAATGTATAAGAACAAGTTAAACAACATGGAAGACAAGAGGTTACCTAAAATTGCTTCCAAATCAAGTCATAACCACCATCGACTCAAGCGAGAATGGCATAAAGACGCCCGGTCTTGGCTAAACTATTGGGGAATCATGGAAGAAACCATTTTGCAGAATAAAGATACTACTAAAAAAAACGTCAAATCAAAATTTAAGGAAAAAATGTGGTGTGATAAAGAGTTAGAGGAAAAAAGAAAATTAAGGTATGATAAAGATGTAATCAACCCTAATCTAGAAGATCAAAATTATCTATCTGTTTTGCCAAGTGTAAAGAAGAAAATAAGCATTGCTAAGATAAGAACAAATTCTCACGAGCTCCATAGTGAAACTGAGTGTTGGTCAATTCCTAAAACGCCACGGGATGAAAGAGTGTGTCACCTTTGTGACACTAAGAAGGTTGAAGATGAAAAGCACTTTCTCTTAGATTGTCCAGCCTAAACCCATATTAGATCTCATTTTCAAAATATTGATCACACCACCAACCTTCGTAACCTCTTAACTCAACAAAAGTATGGTGATCTTGGAAAGCTTCTCTTAATGCTTTTCGAGCACAGAAACAAAATTCTAACGAATCACAAGTAATCACTTACACTCTTAAGATCTGATAGATCAATTAGGTCTCAGTGGACATTAATCATCATCATCATCATCATCATATATAAATAAAAAATCATATTAATCAATCAAATTATTATGAAAATCAAAAGTTACAAGTCAAATTAGAAAATATAAATTCTATTATAATTCAAATTATTATATTAATAGAAAATGATAAATTACCGTTAATATTATGATCAAAGTAATATATTGAAAAATTTATAAATTATGATATATTATTATAAAAAATAATAAATGATTAATTATGAAATCAAAAGTGACAAGTCAAATTAGAAAATAGAAATTCTATTATGCTTCAAATTATTTTATTGATAGAAAATGATAAATTACTAATATTATAATCAAAGTAATATATTGAAAAAATTATAAATTATGATATATTATTAAAAAATAATAAATCATAAATTATGAAATAAAATAAATATTATTATTAGTAAGAGGAAACATAATTTTATTTTATGATATTTAATAACCTATGAATAAATTATATATAATTCATCAACAACAAATTTATTAAATAAATTTTAAATTTAATTAAAAAATATAACAACTTTCCTCGCAACTAATAAAATTATATCCATTAAATATTATTTTATTAAATAAAAACATATCCATTTTTTACAATAAAATTATATCCATTAAATATTATTTTATTAAATAAACATATATTCATTTCTTTTACAAGATGTTATACCTAATAGAATAAAAACATATAACAACCAATCCCTCAATTATTTTTATATTATGAATTTATTCTTTATATTATAAGTTTATTAGGTAAGGAAATACCCATCAATTTATTCTTTATAATAATAATAATAATCTATTTTTAAGGTCACGACCAAGCCACCACACCAAATTGGTGTATGAGACCCCCTTGTTTGTGGGACAAGGGACCCCCTCCACCCAACGATTTGACTGATAAAGTCTACAGAGGTATACATACCCTACCCCCGCTCTGGATTTGAACTTGTGACCTCTTAAGAGGAAACACATGTTCTTAAACATTAGGCCCACTCAGGCTGTATTATGAGTTTATGAGGTAAGGATGTATCCATGTCCTTGCAAGATGTTATGCCCAATGAAATAAAAACATATTATTGTTTTTTTTGTAAGTGAGTTGAGATTCTATATTACTGAGTAAAATATTGTACAAAAAAGGCTGAGGGGTGGCCCCTGATCTACCAAAAAGGAAACCAGATCAGGGGCCACCAAGTTGTGTTATCTAAATTAGTGAAAGGATGGCTAGGCCGCCACTCAGGGAAATCGACCCAGTCTCCATAGGTTCGTTTGAAGAAGAAAAAATAACTATACCATCAGAAATACATAAAAGCGAGAGCATATAACATGAGTTGTTCCTATACTAATAAGCAAAAGAACTTGAGTTGGTGTTGCGCTAGTCCACGCAGATTGGGTGGCTTTCATCTCCTTCCTTCCTTACCTCGTTTTCCTTTTTCTGCTCCATCGTGCGCATCCTTCTGATGCTGGCTGGTGTTCCGCGTCGGTATGTTGGAGTGATGTCCATGTGATGGACATAACGAAGGTAGAGTTGGAATTGACCATCCAGTCAATCTATTTTTTCGCCTTGGTTCCTATGGTTCTCTGCTATGCCTCTTACGTTGGGCTCCAAGTCACTAAGGTAGCTCAGGATTTCGATGATTTCCTTCTTGCGGCCTCGATTTTCCACCCTGTTGGTCTCATTCTTTTCTTCTCTCAGCTTGCATATTATCATTTTTGTACGCCAGGTTTCCTCCACTATTTTGTGGTAGAGGGTTTTCCTGGGCTGTGTGGCCCCTGGGTCCCTTAACTCGTCTGCTTCTTGGATGAGTTCCGCCCAATCTTTGCCCTAGCGCTTGGTGTTGACTTCCCACTCCCATCTACCAATGACTGCTTTACCCTTTGTATCTGCCTGCTCGAGGAAGGTGCCTTTGGCCTCTCTGGCCGCCTGTTCCATCCTAGTGATCTTCCGGGTGCTTATTGGGAGTTCCTCCCCCTGGGGTCCCCTCTTACTTTGCGTGTTCTTCGTTCTTTTCTTGTAAGACATGGCTTCTGTCGTGCTTTCTTTCTTTGCTACTACTCTCCCCTTCCTGGTATCTGGAATTGTTTCTAGTTGGTCCTTCGCTATCCCTAATGCTTCTTATTTTATAGAGTTTCCCTGGGGTGGTCTTCTCCAGCTAATCATTTGTCTCCCGTAAAGGCGTATCTTTCGGTCCTTTATCTCTGTTTCTGAGTGTGTGCGCTTGGGAGATCTATTGTTGTTCCAACGCCAATCTTTTGCCTTACATGCTATCCTCCAATCATTTCCTCCCTCGGGATCTGGGTGTAGATGAGGTGTACCCATACCTTCTCTCAGGCCATCCCTTTGGTCTTTGTCCTTTTCCAGTTGGGGCTTACCCTTTCCATTCTCCCACGGCCAGCCCTTGTACTTCCTTCTATTGATAGGACCTTGGTATCGTACCCCTTCTTGTGGTGTGACTGTGATCTACATTGTAAATCATGTTTAAAAGGTGGCCTAATGGATTCGGCCTAGGTCCTACTTGCCCTTCATTTAATTCTGTATCTCCAGCCTCAATGTGGTCGCCCGTACTTCAGCTGTTGTCATAGTCCTTTGCCGATAGTTGGGTACAGTCTAACCGAAACTGGCCACTTGGGATGTTAATCCATGTGGCATCCAATTATGATCCTTCCCTGTCGACCCCTTCATTATCAATTCTATCCGCAAGTCCATTTGTTGACCTGCGGACCCAGCGCAACTCCACTGTGATCCCTGTATGCAAATGCTCCTGAATCTTCTGCAGATAGTACGCCAAGCGCAAGTGCCTCTGTATTTTTCCCACTTTTGTGTCATTTTGGAGTTTCCTTACTGTGTTGATGACTAGCATGGAGTCGCCTTCCACTATTACATTTTCCATTCATTCCCTGTGTAGTATCTCTAGACCTGTCTCCAATGCTGCAAATTCCGCAGCGTTGTTTGTTGAATTCCCCAAACTTCCTTTGTACAGTCGGTTAATTCTTCCTTGATTGTCCCTGATTACTCCCCCCATACTATTCCATCCTGGGTTTCCCTTCGATGCCCCATCGAAATTTATCTTTAGGGATCCCTCTGGTGGCGGTTTCCAGTTGTGCTCGCCTAAACTTGGTTGCTACATCCATCTCACCTGATTGGGGTTGTGTCTTCCTTTCACTTGGAAAGCCTCTAGAATTTTGAGATCCTGATCAGTGAGTTGCGCTCCTCCTATTCGGAGGTTGTGGCTCTATACCATTTCCCTTGTCATGGCTATTACTGTTTCCTTGATCTTTCCAACTGTCCAACTTTGGTTCCTGAAGATGCAACGGTTCCTTTCCTTCCAAATTTCCCAAATGATCATGCTGTGGGTGAGGTTCCAACAAAGATTCACCTCTTCATTGTCGCTATAGTTTTCCTCCCAGGTGTTTATAGTTACGGAAATATTTCCTCTGATCCTATTAGACTGATGGAAAATGCCTACTGCCCAATCCCATAATTTTGTTGTGTAAGGACATTCATCCAAGAGATGGTTCGTTGTTTCCTCCTTTTCTTCACATAGGTGGCATCTTGAAGGGCCTTTGAAACCTCTCTTCGTTAGGTTCTCCCAAGTTGGGATTTGGTTGTGTAGTATTAGCCACTGGACTATTTTTATTTTTGGCCATTGGGGGCTATTCTAGAGCTTGTCCCAATGATACGCCGCAACTTCTTGATCCTGGTTTGTTATGTAGTGGTGTACTTCTTTAAGATTGAATTCCCCTCCATCTTTGTGCCCCCATCTCAGCTGGTTATTTCCATCCGTGACTGCAATTTTCCTTCTCCCCAATTCCTCCTCCACTTCTTTATCTGTTGTTGCGGTCTAGTCTCTAGTCTATTGGGTGAGAGTGTTCCAGATTCTCCATTTGTTGTGCTCTGCTTCTTGTTTTCAGTAATGGTAAACTCAGGTTTTTCCTTGCGCCATCATCTCCTGTTGGAGTTCCTCCTGGCCCAGTTGTTCCATTTTGGGTTCCTGTTGCTAGGCGTCCTCCTAGAATCTAGCGGTTCTACCATTCCTTATTTCCCAAAAGTTGTGTGTCTGGATCCAGGTCTTGTTGCGCCAGGATAAGTTCCAAATGGCTGAACCCTCCTTGGTGCCTCTGAAGTGGATTTTTTCCTGGTTACTAATATCTGGGGTGTACTTTGCCTTCCATAGGTTAACCCATGGCCTGGTCATTTCTTTGACCCATCTCCACCAGAGCTTCTCCCCATAGGCATTGTTGGTTACTTACGGGTCATGTAGCCCAAGGCCTCCCTTGCTCTTTGGCTTACACACCTTCTCCAAATCCACTAGTACCCATTTTTTCCTTGTTTCCACTCCGTGCCACAAGAATTCCCTTTGTATGGTTCTTATTTTTTTTTAAATTCCCTTGGGGGCCGGGAAAACTAACATCATAAATGTTGGGATAGCTTGCAGAACTGACTTGGTTAGGATAAGTCTTCCTGCCAGGTTGAGGGATATGAAAGTCCAATTGTTTACCCAGTGTTGAAGCTTGTTGACTATTCCTTCCCAAGTTGACATCTTGTAGGCTTTGTCTGTCAAGGGGATGCCTAAGTACTTGGTTGGGAGGGTTTTGCATTCAAAGCCCAGGATGTTGGCTAAATACCTTTGGATAGCTGGGTTGGTGTTAAAGAAGAAGATCGTTGATTTGGACTGGTTTATCTCAGCCCCCGAGGCTTCCCCAAACTCATATAAGATTCGTTTGTAGGCTTCTGCTTCCTTGACTGTGTGCATGCCATGAAGTAAGGTATCATCCATGAACTATTGGTGAGTGGAAGTTGGACAATTCTCATAAGGTTTGATTCCTTTTATTTCCCATGTTGGGGTTGCGCTTTTTATGCTTTGACTGAGGCCTTCCATCATTAAGATGAATAAGAAGGGGGGCAATGAGTCTCCCTGTTTGATGCCTCTCGTGGGCCTGTAAGGTTTGGCAAGGGCTCCGTTTACTAGTAGCGAGAAGATTGTTGTGGATACTAGGTTGGTTATCCATCGGATCCAGTGTTGGGTGAAGCCAAAGGCTTCTAGGGTTTTGACCATATAGTGCTAGTTGATTTTGTCGTAGGCTTTCGCTAGGTCCAATTGTATTATCATTCCCCCTCTTTTCTGAAGCTTTGGGGTGTGGATCAGTTCATGGGCTTGGATGATATTGTCCATTATTTTCCTTCCTTCTACGAAGCCCGCTTTCTCTTGCGACACCAGTGTGGGTAGTAGCGGTTTCAGTCTGTTGGCTATAACCTTGGAAATTATCTTATACACCACATTGCACAACGTTATTGGTTTATAACGATCGAGAGTTTTGGCTTCATTTTCTTTGGGGATGAGTGTTATCAAAGTAGCATTTAGTGCTTTCATGATGGAGGCTGACCTTCTAGAGTCTTCTACTACCTTGTAGACATCATTTTGATGACTTCCCAACAAGCTTTGAAAAACTTCATTGTGAACCCATCTGGGCCTAGAGCTTTTCCATTGGGCATTTCCTGGAGTGCTTGGTCTATTTCTTCCTCCACAATGGGTTTGATCAAGTTTTTGTTTTGTTCTTTTGTTACTAGGCGAGGGATGTGCTGGGCCACCTTTTGTATGGCCTCCGTTATATCCTAATTGGGTTCCTAGGCGATCCCGTGGAAGTGGTTTACTAACTTTGTTTCAATGTCCTTATGGGACTCTCTTTCTATTCCATTCAGGTCCCTTATCTTCAAGATTTTGTTATGGGCTCTTCTGGCCATGGTTGTTCTATGAAAGAACTTGGTGTTCCTTTCCCGTTCCTTTAGCCATCTGATCTGGGACTTTTGTCTCCAGAGAATTTCTTCCTGTTGGCACCATTCATCCCATTCCTAGGTCATCTGGATCTCCTCTTTTTTCCTTTTCTCATTATATCCCTCCAAAATGCAGGTTTCCTGGAGTTTTTTCATTTTTTCTTCACTTGGTTTATATTCCCAAAGGTGTCCTTGTTCCACTCCTTGAGCCTATATTTGATATATTTTAGTTTCTTATAGAGTTTGAACATCCTTGTCCCCTGCTCTGGTTGTTCTTCACTCCACCACTGCTTGATATTTTCCTTGAAATTCGGGTGTTCCATCCAAAATTTCTTGAATCTGAAGGGTTTGTTCTTTGGTGTGGTCTGGAAGCCTGCTTCTAGTTTCACTGGCCAATGATCAGATCCCCCCCATGGAAGGATGTTGCAGTCTAAGGTTATCCCTTACATAATGACTGACTCTGACACTTGGAATTTGTTGAGTCTTGTTGCTAGCTGATGTTGGCTCATTCACTTATTATTCCAGGTGAAATGGCCATTTTTGGTTTTCATATCTACCGTTTCCGTTGTGTTTATGAATTTTGAGAATTCCTCCGCATCTCTGTCCAATCTTCTTCTCCCTCCTTTTTTCTCCAAGAGTGACGTGATGATGTTGAAATCCCTAGATAGGATCCAATGGAGGTTGTTGGCTTGGTTTTTTAGGTCTGCTAGATCGCTTAACATTCCTCTCCTATCCTCTGGCACCTGGGGTCCATACACATTAGTGCATAAAATCTCCTCCGTGTTCCCAATGATTTGCATGCAGACTAGAATGGTATGCCTTGTTGCTCCAGCTGCTATTAGGCTTAGTACTTGTGGGTTCCATGGGGTGAGGATGCCTCCTGCCATTTGGTGGCTTCCAATGGCCACCATATTGTACTTGCGCCATTGTTGTTGACTGATTGTTTCCATTCTTTCTGTATTACACTTGGTCTCTTGGATAAAACAAAGATCCGATTGTTCCTGTTTTAATCTATTCCTAAGGATTCGTTGTTTTCTTGGGCTGTTTAGGCCTCTTATATTCCATGTTATAAGCTTCATTTTAAACATGCGGGGGGGAGTTGGGGAAGATTTTTTTGATCTTACTTGAGTTTATAAGTAGCGCTCCAAGATCTTGTAGGGCTACATTGTTGGATTTCCTGCCTTTTTTCCTCCACGTCTGTTTGGGTGAGAGTTGTGGTTGTACCTCGTCGACTTTGACTCCTAGGTGTCCAATCTCCCCGTGTGCTCTCTTTTGGCTTCTAGCTTTGGCTTCCTCCCTTAGGAGGAAGAGGTACTGGATGCGATCTAGTTTCTCTATTAGTACATTTTCCACTCCCTGTCTTTTCCATTGCTCCAGTATGTTCATGAGGTCTATCCCTTCCCTTTCCACTAAGTCTCTGAGTTCCGGATCTTCTGTGCCTACTTCGCTCGATGTCATTTCCACCTCTGCCTTTGCGTCTTGCATGGGGGTGTTGTCGTCTTTGATTTCTCCTTCCATCGGAGTTTCACAACTTCCTTGTTACTTCTGGTTGTTAGGTCGTTCGGTGGGCTCATTTGGTGTTTGTTCTCGGAGTTCCTGAGCTGTTACCGCATCCTTCTTGGCCTCTGCCCCTTGACTAGTTTTATCCCTTCCTTCCAAACTCAATTAGACTTCTGGGTTATGTCCTGCCTAGGCTTTTCTCTGCCTTTTGTTGGCTCTACTTTTGGGGTTTGGCTTAACAAATCCATCCTCATCCTGTCGTGGTTTGGAAATTTTCGTTTCTTGCTTTTTATTAAGAGGACATTCCCTGATCAGGTGGCCATGTTCATGGCATATTCTGCATCAGAAGGGGATTTGTTCATAATCGATGTTTTGGATCCATTCCTCGTCCCTGAATTGGAGGCATATTGCTTCTGGGAGTGCTCCCGACACATCCATCTCTATGCATATTCTTGCGTAGGATGTGTATCTCCCTTTCAAGTTTGCTTCTGCGGTCTTTATATATTTCCCTAGTTTATTCCCTATCACTTCGAAAGTGGAGGGTATCCAGTAGTCTAAGGGTACGGAGTAGAGTCTTAGCCAGACCGGTACCTTTTTGAAGGTCTCTTTTTCCGGGGAGAAATTCTCCTTCCATGGCTGCATGTATAGTCCTGTTGATGCATGGAAGTATGGCCCTCCTTTAAATACTCTATCTCTGTCCTCCAAGTTTATGACTAGCATTGTGAAGAAACCTTTCGAGCCCAGGTGGAGATCCACTTCCCCATTTGGCTTCCAGTGATATTTGATCCACTTGCACAATGCTTTTTTGTGGGCCATAATCCCATAAATTTGTAGATTAGCACATGCACCTTCATCCGATCTTTGTAGAGTTGCGTGTGTGGATCCTCCAATAACACATTGGGTATCAATACTGCTTTGGGTTTGCATGGGTTACACCCTTCAGTCCGGTTGGTCTTTGTTGTGTCTTGTGATTCGTTCTAAGTTTCTCTTTCTTCCTCTTCCCTGCATTCACTTTTCCCCTTGTTTCTTTCCTGACCTATTCCAGGGTCTGATCCTGAGGTGTCTGTCATTGGTGCCTTGAGTACTTTGCCCCTTGGCCCTTTCCCTATTTCTACCACTATCTGTTTGTATGAGGGGGTCCCCTTACCCCCTCCTCTGGTGCTCATGCCGCTCTCTGCAATGGCCACAACTATCCAAACCCTAGC
This sequence comes from Picea engelmannii, assembly GCA_009831015.1. NCBI lineage: Eukaryota > Viridiplantae > Streptophyta > Pinopsida > Pinales > Pinaceae > Picea > Picea engelmannii. The sequence goes on along the minus strand of ML798296.1, from coordinate 181,107 downwards.
TTGTGGTTGCTCCGAGAAACACGATTCACCTAACTTAATGCAATATTAATAAAAACATATTATTATTATTATATACATAAATTTATTATAAAAATGTGAAAATAAATTTGAATAAAATATCAAGAGATTACATACTTATATGAAGAATGGTGTGTTATGGTTATTTTGCAATATAGACCAATCTTAAGTATCAATATTTAAAGTCTTCATTTATTTAATATTTAAAGTTTTCATTATTGAGTGGGTCTAATGGTTAAGAAAATGTGTTTCCTCTTAAGAGGTCACAAGTTCAAATCCAGAGGGGGGTAGGGTATGCATACCTCCGTAGACATTACCAGTCAAATCATTGGGTGCAGGGGGCCTCTTGTCCCACAAACAAGAGGGTCTCATACACCAATTTGGTGTGGCTTGGTCATGACCTTAAAAATAGATTATTACTATTATTATTATTATATATAATTTATATTAAATAATTTGAAAATGAAAGAATATAATTTTATTTGTTTTAGATAAAAGATTAAATTGTAATTATGAGTAGTATTTGGTTTCATGTATGGGATTTAGTTAGATGTTATTGAAAAGCATATGATTATCTTGGAGGTAGTCTTGGTGATGACCACAAGGCAAAATTGTTTTCTTGCGAATACTATTTAGGCTAAGATCATCTTTTGGTCCTGGAGTAAGACCTACAATTACTTCTAATTGGCTAAGAGCTCATCTCAATGGGACGTAAGGAAATAGGTTAATATCCCAAGACATAGAGACATGTGGCAAAAGTGAAAGTCTACCCCCTTATAATCCACCAATGAATTATTTTAGGTGACATAGTTTTCCTTGAACAACATTGATAACTCATTCATAAATAACAAGTAATGATTGTGCTCATTATTAATTAACAACTCAATTATAATAAGTTTTACCACCTTAAAAAAACAACAACATAACTTTATTACTTAATTCATTATTATTATTTTTTATTTCCACAAACAAAGTCAAGGTTAATATATTTATAGAGCATAGTCTAAACATTCGACTTTTTGGAGTTTATATGAGCATATTTTCTGATCAATTTTTATTGAAATCTGACAATTGTTTTTTGGAACACCAGATTTAATTGATTGAGTCTATATAAATTGGTGGCCCTGAGGGTTTTTTAGGGTGTTGAATCCATTTATGCATTCAAAAATGTAATTTAAATAATAGAAAATGGAGATTTCACCAAGATCTGTTTTGTCAGATTTCAGTGAAAAAATTCAAAAAGTCGAATGTTTAGACAACGCCTATTTATAAGGCATTGAGTAATTGGATAATGTTTTAGTCATCGTACTTTGCCAAGAGACTCATAAATCCATTTGAATATATGTGGAAACTGACATTACTTGATCTTCTTGTGAGGGTAATTTACAGTTTCACCTTCCTTTTATGGACATTGACTTGGACAATGGTTCACATCACTAACTCCAAATTCTTGGGATTTTATAATTCACTTTCTCTTAAAGGTAGTAATGATTTTAAAAAATTTCTCTCGAGGGTAGTGGTTTAGAAAGTGCCTTACATTATGATATTGTTGTGAGTGTAACACAAATATATTTTAAAATAAACATTTATGCATAAGAATTTATTGGTAGTTTAGTTTAAATTATAATCATTCTTGTAGCAATTTTCACATTTTTTGTTTGTTTGTTAGAAATGTGTTTGTAACCTGCGAGGTTAGTATTTTTAATTATTGGCTAAGAAACCACAACCTAGGGGCGTCTAAGCCGTCAAAATCACCCGAGGATCACACTCAGCCTGAGCCACATCAACCCTTAACATCCCTAGATTTTTGGGTGTCTCCTCCCAACTAAACCCACTGTAAGGGTATCGAACTCGGGTCACCTAGAAAACAAAACCCACACCTTAACCAATTGAGCTTGTGAGAATTAACAACAAATTTGTTATTTTACTGGGAATTGTTAGTCCCTAAAGTTGCACTTGACTGCTAAAGGGCAAGCTAGGACATCATCAAGTTATTGCAATGGATTTTATAGATAAATGTGTATTGGGTTTTGAAATTGGTTTGAGGATTGGGTCAAAAATAATATATAAATATCAATCTCAAATATGCAAGAACATATTCATATCTCAATGGCTTAGTAAATGACATTCAGTCCAATAAATTATATGGAAAATGTAATATGAAAGACATAGAAAATATGTAAGCTTTCAATTTGTTCACTCACATATGAAACTCTTGATCCCAAATATCATTCAAGAAACATGAGGAATGTACTTAAATACAACTCTGATTATGATCAAGCAAACAATAAATTTTTCACTAGCTTACTCACAAACAAGATACATCAAATGCTTAGCAAAAGACTAAAATGCATCCAAGTACGAAAATATAGAAATATAGACAAGAAAGAAGATCTAACCATCAAATAGCCTTTTCCATTTAGTACCAGAATGAAATAAGTCTTTGTATTGCAATTTGAAACAGAGTTCTCAAAAATGGCCAATGGTTTCCCAACCAATCAACCCTTAATTCTGCCAATCATATCACTTTTTATACAGAGTAATTAGTTTCTAAGGATCATACTTTCTAGCTATAGTTTTGATAAGATCCTATTTTCTAGCTAGAACTTAGGAGACATATCCTCTCATACATATAATTCGGATCTCTTCAACTTAGTCTTTAGATAATAAAAAACTTGATTTTTGACTAGTTCTGATCTGATGAGATATTTAGATCTCACAAAATAAGGGGTAAATCTGATGCTGAGCTGGTCCTTCAAGATTGGGTTGAAGAATGGACACCCCTGCTATGATGATAATTTTTTTTTATAGATTTGAATTACTTCAGCAACTGATGAAGATAAATATATAACAAGTCTACTGACAAGGTCTTCCTCAATTGCAAAGGTTGCTCATGCATTTACCTTATATATTAAAAAATACTCTACCTCTGTGTAGCTTTTGATAAAAAAAATCAAAATATTTTAGCATAGGTATTCCTTGTATTCAACAAAAAATCAAAACTATATGATGCCTCAAATTTTTAAATATTCATTGTATAATAGAAGCAGAACCTTTGGTTTGTCTTTTTTTCATCTTGGTTTTCAAAACCACATTATGCCAATAAAGTTTGATGTTTGTCTCTCTTACCTCTTTGAGCAATATTTGTTAATCCTTGTTCTTCTTCTTAAGTTTCTGTAACTTTTCTTGCTTCTTGGCATTCCATTGTTCTACCATCCACTTTTCCTACTTCAGCTTCATAATCATGGTTACCAATTCTTTAACCCTGTCTTTTTTATCCCCTTTTTCTATTTTTAATCTAGTATAATCCTCATCTAGAGCAGGTCGATTTAGGTCAATGGAAAATTTGGGATTTTAAACTCTAAATTCATAATTATGACCTTTCGAAGATGATCCTCCAACAATCTCTTCTGCTTCAACACTTTTTTATTTTTTCATCTCCTGAACATCTTATAGTGCTTTCGTCTCTGGAATATAGACAAAATATTGCTTAATCTAATTTTTCTCTAGATTTTCTTCAAGAACAGTCAAACAATCTCGTTTCAAAGAGGACTTGGATAAATCTTTAGAGTTTAGATCTAGATTTTTGGTTACCTTAGGTACATGCCTCATTTGGTGCTCTGTAATTTGTTTACCCTTCTCATTGTTTCTCTATTTCTCCACAGGTTCATTATAATGTTCTTCTTCAGGCTCCAATTTAATTTTTTTCAATTTGTATGAGGAAGTTACTGGTGAATGTTCCTTTTCTTCCTCTGTATCTTCCACTGTATCATCATCAAGGATAATCAAATTTTATTTCTGAATAACATGGTTGAATAAGTCTTTTGAATTTAACCTCAACATATTTGTTTCCCTAGTTTTAGATCTGTTGGGATAATTCAATATTGGTTTACTCTTTCCTTTCTTGCTCAATTTTTTACCTTTAACTTATGCTACATGTTCATATTGTTTTTGTATGAATTGTTCAATCTTCTGCTTAGTAGATCCTCTTACATGGACTCCTTTGCAATCTTTAGGTTTGTCTTTTGGAACAAGAGATTTAATCTACGTTTGAATTTTCATCTCTAGCTCCATTTTTAACTTATTTTTCTGTGTTCTAGTCATCCTGGCTACAGGGGAATCTTTTTGTAAAACCTCAGTCTCCTGTTGTGACTGCAACTTATTTTTTTTGGATCTGGTTAACTTGGATACATGGGAACTTTATTTCATTGTAATAGAAGCTTTAGGAACCCGTTTTACTTTTAAATTGGATCTCTTCTCTAAAGTAGTTTTATGCTTGGATCCATGTTCTTCAAGATTGAGTTATTCAAGCAACCATTCCCAATAACATTGGACTTCTCCAAGCTTTAGGAAACCGTTTTACTTTTAAATTGGATCTCTTCTCTAAAGTAGTTTTATGCTTGGATCCATGTTCTTCAATATTGAGTTATTCAAGCAACCATTCCCAAGAACACTAGACTTCTCCCAACACATACATAACCAAGGTATTGATAGTTCTTTGATGAAATAAACTTTTACCAATAGTTGCAAGATGGGTTTGTATCCTTTTAGACATATTTGACAAATATTTTAATAGAATGAAGGGTAAACACAGAGAACTATCACCATTCAAATGCATCAACAACCTAATATGATAAAGGTGGACAGGGGAAAACCACCCTTCACATGTAATGTACCTGTTAATAATCATCAAAGCAGTCTTCCATTCTTTATTCACCCAATTATGTGAAATACCTTGACTCCAGTTAGGGATTTGATGTTCTGGAAGTAAAAACTAATTCACGTTTCAACAGGGAACATCTCCTTCTTCCACCAGCTTTCTCCATATATTGATAACCTACATGCAGTCCCAATCAAATGCTCTGTCACATGTATCAGAACTTTTCCCACCACTATCTCGAATCCATCAAAATTTTGCGCAAACATCATGGAGATTTTTTCATGATAACCCTGAAATGTAGAGAAAAAATTATACCACCCTGCATATTTGAACTTCTGCATGATTTGAGGATGAGCCTCAATAAATTATAGGCCTTCTTGTTCTAAACAAGCAATTTGTCCACTTTTCTTTGGAACCATGATATTGATTTTAATCCTTGTATATATGTGAGTGCTTAGGGTTCCAATCAATAGTAATTTTTGGGACTTCTACAAGTATGATACCTGAAAAACATGTATAGTCTAATAGATAGATAGATACAGTGAATTGAATCATGTGTCATATGTTAGAAATCATGGCGAAGAACTTGTGATTTGATGTGAGCTTGTCGAGTACACTCCAAAATCCTTTGAATGACTATCACAACTGAAAACACAACCCGATCATAATCATAAATGATATTGGCTTTTAGGAAATGATCTTGGACAATTGCTTACACGATCTTGGGGAGTTGGCACATTTGAATCTATGATTACTTTTGGCGCTACAAAAATAACAATATTCTTGTAGCACCTTTTTCCCTTTTCATAATTTCAAATTTAAAATGAGAAATAGGACTTGTATCTTGATGGAAAAGATTCCAATTGTCTTATTCTAACTTTTATCACACTAATGCATGTCATAAAATGTTTCAAAAAGGATAATGCAAGCACACTTAAAGAATATATAGGAGAAAACAAAGTGTAAAATGATGCTAGGAAGGGTAGGGTAGGGAAAAAGTAGTTAAACAATCATTAACAAATTTAAGGACTAATAGGAATATTAATTTGGAGAATGTCTCATGGCACTCTCTTTTAAGGGACAAATTAATGAGCTTATGTCATTCAACATTTTTTATGGTGTAGTGATTTAGAGAATGTTGTGGGTTACCTTCTCTTAAGTGTGGAAACTTGGAAAGTGTATTAGGGCACCATTGCAGTGATAAAATTTAGGAATATTGTAAACATTTATCTTGAAGTAAGTACTCATGCATAAGAATCGAATGGTGGCTTAGTATAAATAATCATTGGTGTAACTATAATGCATAGAAATATAATCACATCCAAACTTTCATGAGAATATAATGGTAACTTAGTTTCAATAATCATGAGAATATAATGGGAACTTAGTTCAAATAATCACCACGCTAACACCCATTCCAAGGTATCAAGATCACTTAGTCATTTGTGAGTAATTATTATATCTGCATCCCATCAAAATGAGAAGACTCCTTAAAAAGATGAGAGATGAACCAACTTGATGAGAGTGTCTCATCTAATCTTATGAATCGATAAGAAGAAGGAAGTTGATGAGTGAATATATCTTGAGGAAGTATGACAAAATTGCAAGAAACAAGGTTAACAAAGAAGTGAGGTTTCGATAAGTGATGGCCAATAAAAGGCACAAATAAATACTCGAGTTTCAAAGAGGCGAGGAAACCAAACAAACTTTATTATAATGAAATGAATATAATAAAGGTCATAGTCTAAACGTTCTACGAAATGACTCTTTTCTGGTGATATTTGTCCTAAATCCGGTGAGAAATTGTTAGATTCACAGATTTGAGTGATTATTTCTGTATAATCCGAGTGCCCTGGGGATTTTTCAGCATGTTGGGTCCATTTTTGCATTCAAAAATGGATTTTAAATAACAAAAAATAGTGATTTTGTGCAAATTCATATCGTCGAATTCCGACAAAAAAAAAACATTTCGTAGAACAATTAGACAAGGCCATAATAAAGGATATGAAAGGTTGTGAGAGGAAGAAGTTGTGTGAAAAAATGGAAGAGAAAGAAAGGTCAAAGGTCATGAGGAACATACATGATAGCAAAAGGGGTTTGACTTGCAACATAATATATTGATTTTAGGAATTTTAAAGAGTTCATGAAGGAAGTACAATGAAACATCCTAAATTTTTTAAGATGGATACACATGGAGTGGCAACAAAGGAACACATGAGATGTTGAGCCATGCATAGAAATAGTATGTTAAAGGAGTTATAATAATAGGATTACTAAAAATTGAAATTTGATTGTTGGGAGGTGAGAATTCGTGCTAGAGGGTATCTCAGATAAGAGGATACACATGAAATTAAGTGAAATTGGTACTCTTGATAAATGAGGGAACAAGATCTAAATGGACTGCAACCAACAAGAAATCGACATCTCGAAACAAATGGAAAAATAACTATAGCTACGAAGAAGCACGAGCATAAAAGAACTATGGAACTTAGACATAGGATAAGAAGATGGGGTGATATCACTATTAGAAGATGGGATGAAAGAAAAGACAACATGGAAATTTCAGGAGAAGTTATAGGCATGGAAGTTACGAGGGAAATCAAGGTGACATGATAGTTATAGTTCAAGATAAAAGAGTCAATATGGCCAACTGATGCACAATTGTAATGAGAAAAAAATAAATAGATAAGATAAGATAATTTTATTAATGTCCAACAAATGACCACAAAATTAAGTCAATGAGATTATCCAGTACAATAATGTCTATATAATGTGGGAGCACAAAAGTGGATCCTATATAAATCAAGAAGTAGAATGTAAACTATCAACCTAAGTTGAGGAAAAATGATGAGATCATGAGATCTTGGAGACGATTATTAGGATGCCATGGCCTTAAGCTTGACAATGTAGACTTTGCAGACATTAAAATAGAGTATTTGAATAAATGGTTGAGTTGCATAGATAATTGTAGGGCTCTTAGTGTTTTGTTGAAGGAAAAGAGTCTATGAATGAGTAGTTGTATTGCCATTGAATTATATGTCAGTTCATATATTTTTGTATATTTGTTGAGTATCATAATGTGTATATTATCTTATGTGATTTGATCTATAGGATGGCCTTCAAGTATTCCTACATCAATAGTGCAATAATATATCTAAAGGTAGGTGATGCAAATATTCTAATGGTGGTTTAGTCTAGATAATCATTATTGTGGTGCTAAGGCATGGGGATCTAATCACACCTTAAACATCATAATCTAGTGGTAACTTTGTCAAGTAAATCACTACTGCAACACTCTTTCCATTGTAAATAATCTAGATAATCACTACTCCAACACCCACACACAAGGATGCAACAATAGATTACTCTTGATAATTATTATCGTGGTGCCCAAGCATGAGAATATAATGATAACTTAGTTGGGATAATGATTATTGTGGGGCCTAAAAATGAGAATCTAATAACAATTTAGTATACATAATCACTATTTGGATGCCCAAGACTAGAATCTATAGTATCTTAGTCTTGATAATCATTATTGTGGTCTCTAGTTATGAAAATTTAACATTATTTTAGTTGGATGTTGGGTCATCAAGACCATTATGAGTGCATTTGTCAAGGCATTAATTGCAATTTTAATTAGTGACTCGCATGGACTTCCCAAGTAATGGTAATAACATGGGTATCTAATAGGCATGGAGTCACCTTTGAGTTGTAAGTTATGCCATATCAAAATAAAAATTTCCTTCAAAAAAATTAGAACATATATTAAAGTAGGCACCTATGCACAAGATTTTCATTAGTCTCAATAGAATCACTATTGCAATGCAAAGGAATGAGAATATAACAATAGATTATCTTGGGTAATCATTATTGCAATTCATAAAATGAGAATCTAACCATATCTCAATCTAGATAATCACTATTGTAGTCCTTGAGCACCAAAATATACTTATAACTTAGTTTCAATCATCACTACCATGGTACCAAGGTGTGAGAATATGAAAATAGGTTATTATTGGCAAGAACACTACTAAAGGTCCTAACCACTATAATCTAATAGTATCTTAGTCTAGGCCATCAGTATCACGATGCATGTGCATGCAATCTTTGTTTAATCATCAGGTTAGTTTAAATAATCACTATTGCAATGTCCAATCACGAGAATCTAATAAACATGTTTGAATTCAAAGGGGGTAAGGTATGTACACCTCTATAAATTAAGCAGTCAAATCATTGCATGAAGGGGGTCCCTTGTTCCGCAAGAAGGAGGTATCATACATCAATTTGGTGTATATATAGGCCATGACCATAAAATTATATTATTATTCTATTAATATCTTAGATTCGATAATCATTATCATGGATCCCAAGCACAATAATCTAATGATAGTGTAGTATTAGTAATAAATATCATGGTGTCAAAGCATGATAATCTAATAATGGATTTGTTTGGATAATATTTATTGTGGCGTCAATTGAGCATGAGAATATAATGGCACCCAAGAATGAGAAGTCTAGAAAATCACTATCTTAATTTAGACAATTACTAAACTAGCACTTGGGTATGAGAATATAATGTTAGCTTGGTATCAATAATCACTATCATGGTTCCTACACGTTAGAATATAGCAATATATTAGTTTAGACAATCATTATTGTAGATGGAATACCATAATTTAATGATACTTTAGTTTAGATAATAATTACTACAATATCTAGGGATGAGAATTAACAATATATTAGTCTTAATATCATTGTTGTGGCACCCAAGCATGAGAATTCTAATAATAATCTTGATAATCACTATTTTAATATCTAATCACAAGAATATAATGATAGCTTATTATAGATAATTTCTATCGTGGTGCCCAAGCATGAGAAGTTTGGATAATCATTGCCTTAGTCTAGATATTCATTATTGTAGCCCCAAGGAACAAGGATCTACTAGTATCTTGGTCTCAATCATTATTACTATGCCACCTCAACATGAGAATTGTTTTATTTTTTATTTTTTTAACATGTGGTTCATGACACTGGAGATCGGTACTCACTACATTGACGAACCCCCGCCCCCCCCCAAAATACGCGAGAGAACATGGGGAGGCCAAGCATTTTTGGAATATTGTGGGCTCAACAACAAGAGCATCATATAGACCCATTAATGACATCACATGTCACTTACAAGAAATTGAGCCTAAGTGGGGAGGGTAAAAACCATTTCTCCCAACCACCCAAGATACATCCAATGGACACCTCAACATTAGAATGTAACAATAGCTTAGATGGAATAATCACTAGTCTTATCCATGAGAAAGGGAATTTAACGATATTTAGTCTAGATATTCACTCTTGCGACGCCTAGGTATGAGAAGCCTAGATAATCACTATCATGGTGCTCAAGCACAAGAATTATAGATGATCACTACCATGATGCTCATGCATGAGGATTTAATTGTAACTTGGTAAGATCATTACTATTCATTACCATAATTACATACTAAATGTGAGTTACCTTGGTTATGAATTATCACAACATTGTGTTGGTAAATAACAAGTGTCTAGCAAAGGTAGATGTGAGAGGGGATATCTACAACCCTAGAAAGTTCACACTTATGAATGGAGCCTTTGAATTATGTCCAACAATAGGGCATAATATTATGCTATTTTACAAGGACTCAAATTGGCCACCTATCTGCAGATCAAAAAGATAATGGTGCTAGGAGATTCTAGTCTAATCATAAATCATACGATCTCAAACACCACTCCCTCACATATAGTCGTTGCCTCTATCCTAGAAAGGATATGACATAGTTGTGGAAATTTTGAAGTGGTGGAATGGTTCCACATCCTTTGAGACCACAATATGGTGGCTAACTCAAAATCCAACAAGGCCACAAGGAAAAGAGGGGGGACATTATTCATTAATGATCAAAGGTATGATCAACCCATCACATAGTTTGCATGTCACATCACTCGATCATGAATCATATCGACAGATGGCACAACTTGTGACATACATCTCTCATCTAGTAAGAATAGGGTGGATAAGACTAGCCCACCCTTGTATCACACTCCACTTAATTCCCACTCCTCCTAATGAATGATACAATATGGTCATCATGCATCATGGTGGGATAATGTCTAAATCAATCTCATTTTCTGGTGTCACCACCTTCTAGATTTTATTGGGATCTCTAAGACATGGCTTAGAAAAATTCAATCATTTTGGCTCAGGACCTCCTTCTTTGTTGCCGTCAACAACAACCCCTTCAACCAATATTGGAATAAATTTCTTACTAGAGGTCAACTTTTTATTAGTCCATCACTCTTCTTTGGATACCTCAGTTTTGGAATTAGTCACCAAGCATTTTTTGGGTGACAGTCTTTGTGGGCATGAGCTTGGCATGAGATATTTAGCTTTGCATCCTTAGTCTGTAATCCTTCCCCTTCAATATAGTTGTCCCGATTCTTCAATTCTCGGCTTTGAGATGGTGTACTATTTAGAGCTTCATGAAACTCACCTTTATCTCCAGTGACAAGATTAGTCCCTTATCTACTGGGTTACAAATTCTCTTGTTTATGAGCTATGGTTTATTACTCCTCTAGGGGTGTAAGCCCTTTTAATCCCTAGAGTAAACAAACCTTAGCAAGGTAAATCTACAAGGGTGTAATCCATTTTACTCCTTGTAGCAACCTTTGTAATAGCCTTTTCAATGACAACAAAAGATAGACACAACTTCAATCTCAAGGTTGAAATCATAATGGGAATGTTGTTGTAGCAAAAGAAATAATTGGATGCATTGGAATTCGTGGTTCAAGAGTTAAGTTGACAACAAGGCATAATTGTAGCAAGGTAGTAGGAAGAATTGAACATGAGACTTCCTCCACCCAACAATTTTACTGGTAAATTCTACAGAGGTATACATACCCTACCCCCCTCTAGATTTGAACATGTGACCTCTTAGAAGGAAACATATGTTCTTATATCATATGTTAACCATATAACATATGAGATAATAATATTTTTAAAAGTGTTTTTAGTTAAAAAATCAATTAAATATTCTTTTTATTTTTTAAAGATTGGAAATATTAAAGTTAGTTTAAGTGTATTGATAACCATCATCATTATTATCAAGATATTTTTTAATTTTGTCCAAACTTTTTTTTATAAAATGTAATAATAAAAAAAAATCCAAGAAAAAAATGGATTTTATATTCAAGAGAGATTATAGCACACATTCTTCATGTCCCAAAGTACAAGGTAAAACAAAAGGGGATTAACCAATAAACTCTCAACTCCAAAAAAATTCCCACTATCTATATGCTCATTATTTTTCACCCTACACTTCAAAAACTACTTATCACATCCAAATGTTCAGTCATAGTAATTCAAAGAATTTTTTAAAACCCCTCATTATCTAAGCACTTCTTCGATCAAATATCAAGTGAGACTCCATCAAAAAATTATTCTAATACTAGAAATACGTATATGTGACAAATAAAAAAAATATTTTATTTGAATATGGTAGAAATGAAAGGATTAAGATTATTATGGTGTTTATAAAAAAGATTGAAGAAAGTCCTTAAAAGTAATTAAGTTATGAGATTGGTTAGATAAGAACATATGTTTCCTCTTAAGAGGTCATAAGTTCAAATCCAAAGGGGGGTAGGGTATGGGTCACTTGTCCCACAAACAAGGGGGTCTCATGCACCAATTTGGTATCTGGCTTGGTCATGACCTTAAAATTAGATTATTATTATTATTATTACTATTACTATTATTATTAAGAATATGAAGAGTTAAATGAAAATGGTGCTCACACTCAACTTCTTTTACATTATAAATTCTATAAATTTATTCATCTAACTAGTTTTATTGTGAAACTCATGAGCATCTATCTTGAGAATGTCAATATTCTTATTTTTTAACTCTTGATATTGGAAAAATATTTTTTACCAACCAACTTAGGATTTATACAATTTTCATAGTATTTTAAACTTTCGCTTATTAATTTCATTGGCATGTATGTCTTATCTTTAAACTCATAGGGATGTAATATTGAATATTGTCAATATCATTAATTTATTCATCTTCTTATATGTTGTAGTGGTTAAACCAAGTCTTAGAATCTCCAACCCGCCCTTGGTTAAGCCTATGATGGCTACTATTTGTACTAAAAGAAATAACATGGAGTTTATATTTAGGCAACTTGGGTAACTTGGGTAGTTTGTGCTTAGAATATAAATAACTAACCATACTTTTAGACTTTGTGAAAGCACATCCACTTTCAATCAAGAGAACAAAGTGGGGAGCGCTACATTTAATTTTAAAATTATAGGTTGTGAAGTGTTTTTGGATTTGCTCAATTTAATTCAAAGTATCACTAGGGATGTTTCAAGCCCAAACTTCATAACCATAAAGAATAAATGATAACAAAAGCATTGAAAATGATTTTTTTCTTATCCTAATCTCAAAACTCAACATGTCTATATTAACTACTTGGGTGGGTTAGTTCAAGTAGTTGAATGTTTTGGGCTTTATGTAAGAGGTTCAAGGTTGATCCTGTAGGTTGGTTTCCCATATTTCATATCTCACTCAATGTATTTATTGATTCAAGCATCACAATTAGTGTAAACATATTTATATTAAGTATTATTTGTAAAATGCAAAAATCTCTTACTTTTCTTAAGTTCTGATAGACCAATTTTGGTCTAAGTGGATGTTAACCATCATCATCATAATTAAGAGAAGCATTCCAAGATCGTTGAATTTTTTATGACTTAGAAGGTTAGGAAGGTCAGTATTGTGACAAATATTTTGAAATTGGGATCTAATTTGGGTATACGCATGACACTCTAGGAGAAAGTGTTTTTCATGTTCAACCCTCTTGGTGTCACAAAGGTGATAGATTCTTTCCTGACATGATGTTTTGGGGATTGCCCAATGCCCAATTTCATTATGCAACTCATGGGAATTAGTTATTATTTTAGCAATATTGATTATTTTCTTTACACTAGTCAAAACAAAGAGATACTTTTGGTCTTCAAGAATAGGGTTAGCCACCTCCTTATAGTATCTTAATTTTATTTTATCCTCTAATTCTTTATCGTACCATATATTCTCCTTAAATTTAGCGTGTACAATATTTTTAATATCATCAGTGTTCTACATAATAACTTATTCTTTTATTCCCCAATAATTTAGCCAGGACTTGGCATCATTATGTCATCTTTGCTTGAGCAATTGGTGATTTTGGCTAGAGTCTGAAGCAATTTTGGGGAGCCTTGCCATCCATGTTTTTTTTTATCTTATTCTTGTACATTTAGTACCTAATCATAGATGTGCTCTCAATGGGGGAAATGCTCACTTCTATGAGGAGCATAGGATAGGGTGTATTGCGTTTAATTTTGAGATTATAAATTATAAAATTATTTTGGATTTTCTCTATTTTTCTCTAGGATTCTTGAGAGATACTACACCCCCTAACTTCACATCCATATAAGATAACAAGAGTGACAAGATTCTCAAGAGGAGATTTTTATTATCCCATATCCAAAAAATACAAGTAAAAGACCCTCTAGCAGAGGTTTTGGCGGAAACCCCTATAAAAATATCCCAAAAATCCATTTATAGAGGAGGACACTAGCAGAGGCGAGCATACAGAGGTTTTAGCGAATGATTTTTTATGGTGATTTTATAAATACCTAACGCACCGGTTCTCTGAAAAATCTCACACCGTGGTAGAGTTATTTCAAAAAAAGAAATATACTACGACACGCTATGTAAATAATGACATCGATGTTCACAGTTGCTCTAAAAAATGGTGCACTGTGGTAGGGTTATTTTTTTTTTTAAATACTTCGGTGAGCTACTTAAATACTGACGAACTGGTGTGCAACGTTTCTCTTAAATATGGTGTACATTGGTAGGGTTACTTTAAAAATATATATATATACTCTAGTGCGCTACTTAAATACTGACGCATCGGTGTGCACGTTTCTCTCAAAAATGGCGTACCGTGGTAGGGTTATTTTTTTTCTTTAATATACTCCAATATGATACTTAAATACCGATGCACTGGTGTGCACCATTTCTCTCACAAATAGCACACCATGATAGGGTTATTTTAAAAAATATATACTCTGGTGCACTACTTAAATATCGATGCCCTAGTGTGCATCGTTGCTCTCAAACATGACACACCATGGTAGTTTTATTCTTTTAAAAAAGCATACTCTGGTGCGCTACTTAAATATGGATGCACTTGTGCATATAATAATAGAGAGCGTCATAATAGGGTTAAATTAAAAAAAAAATTACCAGCCGTAAAATTCATTTTTACCCTTTTAAGTGGTGTAGAGATCTCAAGCACCGATGCAAATTTTGCCTCTATGAAGCGCCCTGTCATCAGTGCTTCCCTTGCTTTCCTTCCTTCCATTCATTGCTTGGTGCGTGGCTTTTGAATTTTTCCAAATGGTGGGCAAATTTGGTTTTTTTTACTACGTGGAAACCTTCCACCCCGACGAGGAAATGTCCAGGTAATGTCTTTATTTCTTTATAACTTAAAATTTTAGCATATTAAAATGCAAAATTCAATTAAATTTCCATTGATTTTTTATTTTATTTATTTATTTTTTTGCGTGGTGCGTTCGAGTCGTTTGGCTCGCACCACAGACGGTGAACCCTAAAAATTTACAGGGTGCACCGAAACACATTTGCCTAATTTTTTTTGGCGGTGTGTTTGTAAATGCTACACACCGGTGCATTATGTAATCATTAAGGAACCGAGGAGTAATTTCACTAATGCACTGCTTAAAATAATATAGTTGATTTTTCACGGTGCGTCGAAATAACGTTAACGCACCAAGGAGTTATGTTAAATGATGCACCACATAAATAAGATAAATTGTTTTATGTGGTGCGTTAGTAAACTTACGCACCAGAACATTAAGGATTACCCAATGCACTACCATAAAAAAATAGAGCCTAAATTCCAAAGTACCTTAATTATCAATTAAAAAAAAATTGTTTGTGCGGTGTGTCGTCTTTCCTATAACGCACTGGTGCATGTTGGGAAAGGCTACGCATCGCAGTAACAATTTTTTTTTAAATGATTTTACGGTGATTTAGGATTTTAAGTTTTAATTATTTTAGGCGATGCACATGTTAACCTTAACGCACCGATGTGATAAGTTTATACAACGCAGTGCATAAAATAATATAACAAATTGTATACGGTGTGTTATGTTACATGTGCGCACTGGAAATTGTTCTCACAAGTAAGATACGCACCGTGGGTGGTGTTTGACTATTTTTTGGGTGCACCGGTAATGAAATTTACTTATTTTTTGAAGAAGGTTTTTTTTTCCATATTTATAAATAAATTTCTCATTTACTAATTTTTTTTATGTTTTATGTATGAGGTTGATGTATTTTATATGTTAATCAGGTAGAGACGTCAGCAGAAAGAGCAACAGGAGTAGGAGTAGAGGGTTGACCTATACACAATGTTGTACGATATTGGGAGGCGAGGGAGAGGGAGAGAGATCTATACCCTCGCCATATTACTACAAGGACCCAAGTCCTCTTGAGGAATGTAGGCCTCCTTAAGTACTATGAGGAGGCTACATCCCTGAAGGGGCACTCCAGGTTCTTGGTGCAATTGATCCGTCGATGGGATGTCCATCGACATGATTTCCATGTCGGTGTTGATCAGTGGTACTATCCCACTGAGGAGGATATATACTTTATCACTGGGATATCTAGGAGGGGAGGAATTTCCCCAGTTCCCTGATGTCCTAGTTGATGTTGCAATAGAGAGTTAGCTCACGTACTCTCAGAGATATATTACAATTGATGTACTTTCACCAGCTAATTTTCAAGTGTCTGGTGGATAGCCACAAATCCCTTCTTTCGGTGTAGAGGAGGTTAGGTGCCTCTCACTGTTAGTGACGACCATTGCACAATTTACCAGTGATGGAAAACACATTAGTTGTGCTCTTTTGTATTATGTTGATTCTTTGGTACATAGTCCACGATGTATTAGATGGTCTGCCATTTTTTGCGGCAGTTTTGTATAGCTCTAGATAGATGTCATGCTATGATACATGGGAGGGCGAACTTCCATTTTTCTTCAGAGTTATTTTGTTTATTTTTTGAGAGGTTTTCAAAGACGAGGCCTACTTTTGTCTGTTAGTCTTCAAGGTCGATGAATCAGGGGAAGATGCACATGCGGGGCAAGATGATGTGCAAGAGGGGCCAACCGAAGTTTCCATCCAGGATTTCCACTGACGCACTGGAGCTACTAGCCACTGAGGCTAATCACATGTTCATGATGGTGTCGTGTCCTTACACCGGGTTGGATTGGTGAGGATGTTCAAACATCCTCTTCACAATGGATGAGCCACTAGATGTTAGAGGTAATATGAGTATTTTGTTTAAATTAATATAGTTTCATTTTATTTTCTTACTTAATTAGAATAAAATTAATTCTAACACGTTCTTTAACTTGTTTTATTAAATTATTTAATGAAGTTTAATTATTGTTGTGTACTATATATTTTGTAGATATTGGCACATTTTTTGGGGACGTGCATTCTCCCCCACCAGATGTGGATGAGGAGATGCCCAAGGCCATGGCTGGGTGTAGATACCCGACAACATGCATCGTAGGCTAGATACTAGATTCAGATTGGAGTTGGGCGACTAACTCTGTGCACTTTTGGTTGAGGTGGGAGTCTTCCTTGTGTTGATGCGAGGCACCAGGGAATATCCTATGGTCTTGGAGATTTGGAGGGAGATGCCACACAATATGATGCATCTTATGCGTCATATCATCGGAGCTACCAGGATACTAGTAACGAGGAGGGTTGTTGATGATACACACTCTTCCTCTAGTACTTGTTCATCTAATACCCCATTGATTGACGAGGGTGGTCGTGATCCTTCTCCACGTCCTCCTCCTCCTCCTTCACCTCGCCCAGATGAGAAGGCATGTGCCTTCTCCCCCACCATATGTTGATGAGGATATGTCTGAGGCTACAGTGGGTTAGGGTCCTCGGGTGCGAATACCTGACAACATGCTTCACATGCGGCATACTAGACTCAGGTTGGAGTTGGCCAACCAACTCTGTGCAATTTTGGTTGAGGTGGGAGTCCGCCTTGTAATGATGCAAGACATCAGGGCATATCCTATGGTATTGGAGCTTTGGAGGGAGATTCCACATGATATGATGCATCTTATGCGCCATATCGTCGGAGCTACCAGGATATTAGAAGCGAGGAGGATTGCCGATGATACACATTCTTCCTCTAGTACTCATTCGTTCAACACCCCATCGATTGATGAGGGTGGTCATGATCCTTTTCCACGTCCTCCTCCTCATCCTTCACCTCACCCAGATGAGAAGGCAACACTTATTCCTCCACCGCTTGATCTTCCACTTCCTCCTAACCATCCATCATCTTCTACTTGAGACCAGGCCTCCACTATTGTTGTAGATATGATTATCAAATCATCTAGACCATATATGTTATTATAATTATTTGACTTGTTCATGATACACACACACACATATAAGGTGCATTTTTTTTATTCATGTTGATGTAATTAATTTATATGTTGATGTTGATGTGTATATTGTTAGGTCATGTTAGATATGTTTGTTAAATGTGCTTGATAGATGTGTATGTTATAACAATGTTCATTAGATGTGCATTTTTCCTATTGATTGTGATGATGTACTTAATTAATTTATATGTTGATGTTGATGTTGATGTGTACATTGTTAAGTCATGTTAGATATGTTTGTTAAATGTGCTTGATAGATGTGTATGTTAAATGATGCTTGTTAGATGTGTGTGACGATGATATTAGAAAATGCTTGTGTTTTGTTAGATGTGATCACAATGATGATGCTCTGTAAGATTACTAGATTTGTGTGCAGCTAGCTAGTTAATGACGTTTATATGTGCTAGAGGTATATATAATTAGATAATGTTAGCGAATTTAAATGTGCATTTTAGATGATATTTACGTTTGTTAGATGGTTATCATCATGATGTTTATTTTTTTTAAATGATCTTTCAAAATCTTCACAATCTAACAATTATATTTCAAAATCTTCACATTAATGTCATTGTAAGCTTAGTTATTAATTTTTAAATTGGTATAACATTAATATATTGTTCTTTAAAAACATGTTAGAAATTAATTTTTAAATTATAAACCACATTTTTTTATATAATCTTACTTTTAAATCTATAGAATATGTAAACATAAACCCAATTTTTGAATCATCATGTTAACATATCATCAAAAAGGTTGTACTATTAAACATGCATATCAACCATATTATTACTTCTAATATCAACATAGATTATTAAGATAAATGAGAAACTATGTAAATTAAAATATTACCATTCAATATCGAAACATGTTGCCAGCTATAAAATTATATGCAGTTGCATATATATATAATTAAAAAAAATAATTAAATAACTCATGCATGGTTTAAAATATTCATAACTCAAATGCTCAAGCAAGGAGATGCAATGCAAATCTTAAAATTTCCCTAAGAGGTTTAAGGATCAAATTTGTATCACTAACAAAAGTGCTTTATACAAGTGCTTGAGTGTGTCCAAGGGTAAGATGATTGTTAATAAATGCATAAATGCCACCTTCATGACACATCAAAATTCTAACACCATTGCGACAACGAAACAATGTTTTGGAGAACTCTTTTTTAGGTTTCAATGTTTCAATAACATGTTGGTAAAGGGTCAAACTTCTAACAGCTTGAGGACTTTTTGAAAAAAAAAACAATTTCTCAGATGTGTGTTTTGGCAATTACTGGTGATATCAAATTCTTAAATACTTCAAACTTCACATATTTCTCCTACAAAGAAAAGAATTTTCTATCATTTTAGTTAAATGTTAGCATTGCCATTAATTGTTCCAAGATGTTTTAGAGTGGTTTCAACATCATAAAACTTTATATGGAGAAAGTAGAATTTAATATCCCATTAAAAGTTCATCTGGTTTGACATTTTTCAGGATTTTAAGTGTAAAAACCTTTTTGAATCTTACCAATTATATAAAATGCAACCTATAAAATGTTTGGGAATTTTTTTCTAAAAACATGTTACAACTTTATCATGAAAATAATTCTTACAATTTTATATTAAACATGCAATGACATATAAACATCTTCAAATAACAATATAAATTTCGATTTCAATCAATCATTTCATGCAATCACAAATAATTTGAAAGACAAACACATTACGCATCAAACTGATTGTTAACCAACTAAAATTGTACAAAGATTTGTTATAATTAACTTTCCATTTCCTCCGTCACAAGATGAATAAAAAACAATATAATTAGCGAAATAAAGATAACAAAAAGATGCAATATCAATATAAATGATGAAATAAAACATGTACATATCACTCTTCGTTGTCATCACCCTGATTATCTTCCTCGCTTGGCATGATAAAACTATTGTTATCAAAAATATGTTTTGATCTAGGGTTGTGTCTTAATACGAATCACCAATCCCTATCCAACACATCTGGGTAAGAAAACACTTGGTTGCAGTGTTTTGGGAAAACACAAGGCTCCTCAGCTTCATCCCACATCTTTCTAGAGTTGATACATATAAGCCCACTATCACAATATTCCTTTACATTATTACAATCAAAGGTGTCCCACCACTTGCACCTAAAAATAACACATTGGAAAGAAGAGAAGTACACTCGAATGATCTCTTGTATCTTTCAAACATAACCTAACTTCCCCCTTATTAGGTTTTGATCACGGTGGCCAACATGACTAGATTGGTCGAACTCGACTTCCACTCCACAGTCTTGTATCATGTGTCCATCATCGACATCCTCTGTGCGAAAATGATGTCCATGTGCCCACATAGATGGGAATAAATGCACCTATAAAAAAGTGAAAAAATCACAGTGTCATGTCTCTAATAACCCAACCAATAAAATATAAAATATAGATTTTACAATTCAAAGGTGCATTATGAAGTTAAAATGTACACAAAGAGATTATTACCAAGTTGTTGCACCCAATCCCTATGTTTAGTGCATCCCCTTCAGAACATGGGTAATGACTGGATGCAACATATTTCTCTCTGGATTGGTCAACAACCCAACTGTTGGGGCATATCATTGACATATTTTCTTTTAAATGATCGGGATAAGGCATGATTCTACCATTCAACCGTCTGAATTCTTTCTTGTCACTATCCCATTTCCTCCTCTTATATTCGTACAATGCAACCCATGACTATGTTGCCTCCGAATTGTAAAGAATGAATTTATTGATGGCATCAATTTATGAATTTGTTGATGTATATATTCATGAAATCAAACCGACATATAGTACGTATGAGATCAAAATATACATTATGAAGTTCAGTGTGAATAGTTACTATGTAGAAATTTGACAAACGATAAGCCACTTACTCTTTATCAAGCGCTTTTTTCCATTCATTTGGAGAAGCTCCCCGTTGATGATAAAAATCGCAACAAGGATTTCGCCCGCAAAGTATTGCTAAAAGCCTATTATTTATAAGCTAATGATATATATAATACTAGTAGGTGGGACCCCCTTGTAGATTGGAGGATCGGAGATAGTCTTGCTACACATTTTAAGCTATTGTTCGATGATGCTTACAAGGTTCTACATGATTGATGGTGAAATATTGGTTTTATTTGCGACATAATGGCAGATGGATAATGCATGTTATGTGTTGGTTTTGTTTCTCTAAACTCTAAATTCCATGTCATGATGGCTTATGTTAACTATTATTAAAATTGCTATTGGCGCCTTGATTCTTATACC
Organism: Picea engelmannii; assembly: GCA_009831015.1. Classification (NCBI taxonomy): domain Eukaryota; kingdom Viridiplantae; phylum Streptophyta; class Pinopsida; order Pinales; family Pinaceae; genus Picea; species Picea engelmannii. The sequence goes on along the minus strand of ML798296.1, from coordinate 159,561 downwards.
TACACAAGATACATGTTAGTAAAAATAAATAAGAGCAATGGAAAAGGGACCTATGAAAAAATCCAAGAAAGAGGAGCTATATTATGCTATGTTATGCTATACTATGAGAAATTGAAATTAAAAGGATTATTGTTAGTCATAACTAACAATTTTAGTGGCTATACAATTATTATTAAGTTATCCTTGGCACACTTGATATACGTTATGGTATACTTTTGCAATGGTTAAAATGATATTTGATGGCACATTTGGCAAGCAATGTATGTTAGTTTCGATGCATGGATTAATGGTTGGTTGGTTGTCATGTACTACGTAATTGAATGAAGGTAGGATAAAAGCGACATGCATTTTCTGCATGTCACTCCATACCTCTCCCACTGGCCATCACCCTAGCTTGATTATTGTTCATTTGATTTTGTTTGTGGTTAAGCTTTGATATTTAGGCGTGTTAGGAACTGCTCGACCAAGCTCACATTTTTAAGGCCATTTGGTTATAGGTATGTTTTTTTCGCAATCCATGAACTCGCTCTGTTTATGAAATAAATATTGGCTCGGTGATGTATTGGTCTCTGTTTTTCTTGAGGCTGGAAACTGTGTAATCTCATGGCATTTTTCTGGAATGGTTGTTTGTGTTATGCGTTGCAAATGGAAAATTTGATGGTTGAAGTCGCAATTTCATTAACTGTTCTGTGTGGTGGAAGCTATGAAGGCTCTCTGTTGTCTCTATGGTTTTTTTTTGGAGGGTTTCATTCCATATGGACTTGTTGGTTGTCTCCTCATAGTCCGTGTAACCATACCCGGTCATATTTGTTGTTATGGGGTTGTTGTGTAATTTTTGAACCACCTTTGGGTCATTGCATATCGTTCTCCACCTGGCCGTGGGCTCGTTTTATGTTATTGGTATCTGCACAGTTGGTTATGGTGGCTATTATGCCAAGAGGCTTGATTTAGGGTTGGTTGCTATCACCTAAGATCTGCATTTATACCAGCATTATTTAGTTTTTTGGGGAAAACCACGAGGGTTATGCTCTGCGTGTTCATGGTGTTGTTTACTCGCTAGTAAGGAACCTCTACTTCTATGTTCATAGTCTCTCCTACCTGAGGTCAAACTGTCACCCTATCATAAGAGTTAAGGGTTATAATGCATATGACTCCAACTTGCTTGTCTCAAGGGTTTCACACCTACTGTCGACAAGGATGATCTCCAGTCTCCCTGTGTTGGTTCCACCGAGCGAACCCTTGATTATTTAGAGCCCAATTTTGATTATAGTGTTGAAACTGGTTTTTATTATTGGTATATAGTCGTTGCATTATTTATTATGAAAGTTGAATCGATAGCTCAACATGGTTTAATTGGTTGATTTGAGAAATGGAAATAGGAATACAGTTGTTGCCTCCTTGTGTTGTAACAATTGGATTGATAACTCAACATCGTTTTATGTTTTGATCGAGAGTAATTGGATATGTACAGTCACGAAAATTCTTCTTTGTGTTATGCGTTGGTGTGTGTGTTTCCTACATCATGGTATAAGTTGAAATGATGGTCGCTATTAATGTGTGTTTAAATTTCCCGATCGATATTATTGCAATTTAAAGTATTGATAGTTGTAGCTTGGTTGTCCAAAGTGTATGATTTATGGATATCATGCATTGTATATTTTTATTGCACCATCAAATATGGGCACGAGGTTTTTAGTAGTATGGTTTCATTGCAACTTAATTGTTAAATTGGTTAAAGGAATGGAATCAGGCATGTTTTGAAAGAGCTTGTGTCTGTGTTTAATTTGAGGAATTAATTTATGGAGATTGGCTAAGGTTTTGATGTTGAACAAAGTTGAAACAAATGATTGTGTGTTCATTGGAGTTTTGTTTAAATATAAAATGGAAGAAATGAGAGGAAACAAAATTCTTTATACAGATTGTTTGAAGGTCATATTGATTTTGAATATGATGACACTGTGTTAATTAAAAGTGTTAAAGATTTAAATGTGGGCAGGGAACAAGTGTTAAGACACAGTAATTGTTTAATTGATCACAATAATTGTTTAGTTGGTGTTGGATCATTTACATTAAACACATAATTGTTTTATGGATTACTGAATTGATTTTGTGAACAATATTTGCTCTTTTCCCTACCATTATTTCACTTTACTCCCATTACAATCCCCTCGTCTTCCCATATTCATTATCCACTCCTTGTTCCTAAAATTTAATTACAGTTCAAGGAAACTCTGTATTGTAACAGTTTAAGATCACAGGGATGGATTACAGTGATATATTCTTTGGTTTACATTACAGTTGATTGTTTGTTGTCTGTGAGCAGTAATCATGATCTTTTCCCCCTCATTTTAACATTTTTTTCTCAATACAACCCCTTGCATATCCCAAAACCTTTGTTCACCCCCTTCTCATTGATAACTATTAAAAAAATTGTATGGATTGGATTGCATGAGTCTGATATGTTGTTGAGACAAATTTTATTTCATATTTTAAAAGAGTTGTCATGTATGGTTGTTAAAGAAACTATTTGCTAATCAATTACACATACATGAATGAGATTTTTCAGCAAAGGTAGCCATGGCAGAGGTAACTGAGGGAGAGGTAATTGGAATAGGGTCCCTAGAAGGCCAAGATTCTCTATACACTTTGATGCAGACTCGCAAGAGTTAGGATAGTTGTTTGAAGCTGGGTTTTTTTAACTGGATTGGGCAAGGAGTGGTCCAACCTAGGCTCGAAAGGCCTCCCTTCGAAGCCCCACAGGTCCCTGATATTCCCATGCCTCCTCATGTCTCACTACAGCCTGAAGTTCCCGAAAATGACGGATGGCAAGAGATTGTCCACCCAACAGTCTCCCAACATCGTGGCTGGCCTAACTTATCTTTACCTGCTCCCCTGCTTATCAATCAAATTGTCCAAGCTACCCTTGTCCACTCACCAGTTCAGTCTTCCCATGTGAGCAAAAGGTTGAAAACTGATGCCCACCATGCTCTTGACAAAGGAAAATCCATTGTTGCCCCTTCCTCACCCTCCAATGACTCTAATAAATCTGTGTCCTCCCGCATGCATTTGAGGGATGATAGCTCTCATGTGATCAACGGGATTAGGCCTAAAGAATTCACACATTCTAAGACAAATTCAAAGAGATCAAAAGGTGACAACAACAATAAGGGAAATATTGTCTCCCATAGTGGAAAATATGGATTTTAAGATTTTTTATTTATTAATTGTTGAGAACAGTTGACTTATGAAATTTTGGACAACAAACTATTTTTGGATATATGGGTAATATATTTTGGAAATAATTTCAATTATTATTGAGATAAATTGTCAAATATGAATGTGGTGATGGGAGTCACAAGGAGGGATGTTTTGTTTGATTAAATAGTTGGGTGTGATTGTTAAAATCTAAAGGGAGTCACAAGGGGTCCCACCTACTAGTTATTATTTATCTTAAAACCCTTATTATGATTTATTACTTTTCGCCCTTAAATAAAAAAAGTGGTTGAGTTTTAGTTAACTTAACTAAAGAAGTAGTTCAACTACTTAAACCAATGCTAAATGCTTAAAGGCAAAAGGAAAGGGAGGAACAAGAGGAGAATAGAAGGAGAAGCATATTAAGGTTTTCTCTTTGAGTTTTTGTTGAGATGATTCAGTTTTCATTCATTCCTTAATTCATTAGAAGCCTAATTTTTTTTTATGATAGAAGGGTCCTATTGTAGACAACAAGATTCAGGGTTGAATTACATCATTTAGACACTTGTTTTTCAGAGGTGTGGATCTATCTTTGATAGTCTGTGTAGACTTGTCTATTTGTGAATTAGATTTCATGACTGACAAAGGCTATTGTGCAGAGTCGAGTGGGCAACAATCTGTGGCAAGTTGATCCAGTTTTTAAATTTCAAATTTTTTATTTTCTTTCAGAAGTCCTTTTGTATGTTTCATCGGGGATGTCTAAGTTTGACTTTGTATCAAAAATTCCTTAGGAAATTTTGTAAAGAGAACGATTCTTTGATTAATTAGAATGAAATAAAGGTTTGCTTTATGTCTCATATGTTTTGATTATTGACTTGGTGTCTGATCCGGATTTTATGAGCAGAACGAAATAAATACAAATTATTAACAGGTTCTTAACACAAAATAACAGAGATACAGTAAAACTGGTTTTCTATTCAATAATGAAATAAGTTGAAACTGTAAAATGCAGCGAACACAAGCTTGCTGGAATGGTAGCGGCTTATCTCTGAGAAGAGATGTGATGGATGCGCGCATTCACAAGAAGAAGATTACAATGAGGCTCTGAAGACATTTTTACAATAAACAAGAATGCCAAAAACCCTAGACATCCAAAAACCTAACCCTAGGAGATGAAGTGCCAAAAGTCATGTGGGCCCCGTTTGGGTAAGTTAGTACATCAACTTCCCAGGGTCGTAACTTTTGCATACGATCTCCATTTTAGGCGTGTGATAGCCCATTGGAAAGGTATCGTTGAGGAGATTCATTTTGGGGGCTCAATAATGCATTTGACTATAATTGAGGAACTCGATCCCAAAAACCTTCATTTAGGCCCTCAAAATGGCCCCGAAAGTTAAAACTGCTAAAAATAGTAAATTGCCAAAATTGTCAGAAAATTGTTTTGAGCTAGTTGGAAAAGGTGGGTGGCCACTGATATCCATCTGGATCAATCCTCCCTCCTTAGGAATCAATGTTCTCCATTGCGTTGAGGTCCCCCATCAGATGAGGAAATTTCTGCTGAATTTGGCCCCGGGTGAACCACCTGCCTAGGTGCAGGAGCTTCTCTGCTTTGACGACTGGATAAAGTTGGATCCTTTGTTGTCGAGTTCCCTTGATCTGTGTGTCCACAATATGATCATTGGATGTATGTTGTATGCAGTCAGGTTTGAGCTCTATTGGTGTCAGTTGTTCTGCTACTTTTGAGGTGTCCAATAATGGTGGTAAATAAGGGTGAAGGAGATCCACGTTGAACATTAGGTGCAGGCCAAGGAAGGGAGGAATGTTGAGCTTAAAAAAATTATCCCCCATGGACTTGGTGATAGTGTATGACCCATAACAGAGTGGGAAAATATTCTGATGGGGTCTTGTAAGGCATTCTTTCTGCAAGTGCAACCAAACTTTGTCACCCACCTGAAACTTATGTGGCACCCGATGTTGATCATGGCACTATTTGTACTTGTCATTGGACTTCTATAGGATATCCTGAACCTATTGGCGGATGTGTTGGATCTGCTCAATGAAGCGGGTGGCTTTGTCAGCTTCAGTTGGAGCAGGATATGAGTCGGTCAAGGTGACCGCAAGGGGAAGTGCAACATCTATGGGACCCAATGGTTGGAATCCCAACCCCACCTGAAAGGAGTTGTGGCCAGTTGAACTATGCAGGGCTCGGTTGTAGCTATGTTGGACATAAGGAAGGCTCTCATCGAATGTGTGAGGGTGCTTTGAATTATACATGTGAAGGATATGCACAATCATTCGATTTACAACCTTGGTTTGGCCATCTGTCTAGGGTTGGAAGGCCATGGATTTGGTGAGTTTGGTGTCCGGCAGTGACCAGAGGCTCGACTAGAAAGTGTTGAGAAATCGACTATCCCAATCTGGGACAATGGTTTTTGGGATTCCAAAATGTACCCAGATGCATTCAAAGAATATCTTGGCAGTGGCCTCTACTGTGATGCTCTTCTTGCAGGCAACCAGAATTTCCATCTTAGAAAATCGATCAACAACCATAAAAACACAGTCATTTCTCTGCTTGGTGGACGGGAGGCCCGACATGTAGTCCATTGAGATGGATTCCCATGGCATGTCGGGAGTAATAAGAGGGGTGTACATGCCCTGTTTCTTAGTGGTCAGTTTGGAAATAGCTCTGGCAGTGTAGGACCTGATATACTTGCTGACCTCCTGTCAAAGTTTCAGCCAGTAGAAATGTTTCTGTAGCATCACCACTGTATTTTTGATGCTAAAGTGTCCTGGCACCTGACTTTAGTGGGCTTCCTAGATCAACTTCGCTCGCTCGCTTGATGGAACACAAATATGGCCCAGACGACACAACAACCCATCCCGAAGATGGAAATTATTGACAACTACGTTTTCACCCAACATTTGGTAGGTGGTGGCGAAGTCAGGGTCTGTCTCATAGATTTGGGGCCATCCATATGTCTCATGGCTGCAAGAGTCTAGCACCGTGGTGAGTGTCACGACTGGCGGTCTGCTGAGGCAATCAACGACGCGATTGGTGCTTCATGTTTTATACTTGATGTTGAGGTGGAATTGCTGCAAGTATGTGGACCACTTTTGATGGAATTCATTCTGCAATTTTCCCTATGTTTGCATGAACTTCAATGGATTATGATCAATGTGGATGACTGTATCCTTCCCAAGAATGTAATGTCTCCACTGGCGGAAGGATTGTACAATGGAGTACATTTCTTTGTTGTAAGTAGGGTACTTATGAACAATATTTGACAGTGTCTCACTATGATAGGCCACGGGGTGGTCGTGGTGAGTGAGAATGACGCCCACAACATAGTCTGAACCATCTGTCTTGATTTCAAAGGGATGTTGCAGGTATGGTAGTGAAAGTATTGGGGCTGACCACAAGCACTGCTTAAAATCATCGAATGCTTGTTGTTGGGACCGGCCCCACGAAAATTTCGCCTTACCACCACCCTTGTTTATTTGGTTGAGGGCCCATGCAATATGGGAGAATCCCAACATGAACCTGCGGTAGAAATTGGCAAGGCCCAAGAAGCTCTGAAGCTCAGTGAGTGTTGTTGTGGCTGACCAGTCAAAGATGACTTGGATCTTGGTTGGATTCACATGTATGCCATGTTGATCAATGATGTAGCCCAGGTAATGGCCTCTGTCCATGTTGAAGGAGCATTTTTCCAAGTTGGCTTATAGCCTGTGCTACCGCAAGGTGTGCAAAACCTATTGAATATGCTGCAAGTGTTCGGCCCAAGTCTTGTTGTAAATTAGAATGTCATCCAGATACACCACTACAAAATTATTGGTGAATGGTCATAGGATATCATCCATCATCCTCATGAAAGTGGCTGGAGCATTTGTCAAACCAAAAGGCATGAACAACCATTCAAAAAGGCCTTCCTTTGACTTGAAGGCGGTCTTCCATACATCTGTCTGTTCTATCGAGATCTGGTGGTAGCCAGACTTCAGATCAATCTTACTGAAGTATTTGGCCCCCATGAGTTGATCAAGGAGGTCATCAATTCGGGGAATCGGGTACCGGTTTCTGACTGTGATTTTATTCAGAGCCCGATAATCAATACATAGTCGCCAGGTTCCATCTTTCTTTTGTACCAGCATGATTGGGCTCCCACAAGGTGATGAGCTGGGACGGATGTTCCCCTTATGGAGTAATTCTTGGATCTATCACTTGATCTCCTCATTCCCTACCATAGAGTGGCGATAGAATGGCCCATTGGGCAGCGGTGCGCCGGGGGTCATATCGATGGGGTGCTTGACCTGACAGTGTAGAGGTACCCCTGTAAGTGAGGAGAAGATATCTCAATATTCTTCCATGACCTTATCTACTTGCTTCTACTGTGTGGAGAGGTCAGTCGCAGAGACAATGGATGTGGCTATGATCTTTCGCTTATTCTAAGAGCGAATCATGAAGAAAACAAACTTCCCTATCTGAGATATGACCTTCCTGCATTGCTTAGCAAAGATCAAGGAAATAGCACTAGGTGGGATTGCCTCGAGTATCCTATACAATTTCTTGTTCAAAGTAATAATAACACTACGAGGCCTAGACTCATATACAACATGATGTTTCCATAAATAAGGTTGGCCCAAAATAATATCACAAACTTCGAGAGGAGAAACATCACATAATACCTCGTCTTTGAAGGGCTTTATGTCACACGACAGTCAATACTGTTGGCTGACGCGGAGATCACTTCCTTGGCAGAGCCATCCAATGGTGTATGGTTGTGGGTGCGGCATTGTTGGCAGGGCGAGTCACTTGATGGCCTTTGCTAAGATGAGGTTCTTCTGGCTACCTCTATCATTGATGAAGTGCAACGGGGTGCCTTTTACCCACATCTATGAATGGAAGAGGTGCTCTCCTTCTTCTAGCTCGTCTGGTTCACCAGGCTGGAGCTTGGTGGTAGCAATGGTGGCACTAGGTTCCGTGTCAATGATCCATCTTCCCCTTTCTGGTTCTGGCTCAGAGTCAGAATCCACATCTGATTCAAAGGCTTTCACTTTAGTCACCAACGACTGCTTTGAGCGACAGTCAGCAGTGTTATGCCAAGGGCTCTTATGGAAGTCTCACCACTTCTCGGTATCTTTCTTTGTCTTTCCAATGTCCTTCTTTGCTTATGGCTTGGACTGGTTTTCCTGATATTGTCCATCTTTTCTCTGTCCTTTTTTCTGTGGGTTGGGGTCACCCTTTCCCAGCTTTTGTTGTGAGGGGTTCCCAGGCCCAAATTTCTACGTCTTTTATTTGAGTTTTTTCTCAATTTTGATGGCATATCGGTAGGCCACGCCCAAGGATGAGATGTCCAGAAATTCCATTTCGGTCTGGATGTATCTATGCAGAGAACCGAGATACTTGAGCACCATATTTCTCTCTAAATATTTGATACCCATCTTGGTACGCAAGGTATGGAAGATATTTGTGAAATCTGGCACTGCTTGGTCTCTTTCTTGTCGCAGTGTGGTCCATTTCGTATATAGGTTGTCATAACTTTCGTCAGGGTAGTATTGTTCCTTAATAACATCCCTGAAGGATTCCTAGGTGGTCGTGACTAAAAATAATGAGGTTTCCTCTATTTCCTTTTTCTCACAGAAAGTTTCCCACCAATCTTTGACATGGGGAATGACTTTGAGGAGCGCAAAAGTAATATTTTCTCTATTCGAAAAGTTATGGACAGAAAAATACCCTTCTAGTAGATTCAACCACTTATCTACAACATCTGAATCTATCTGACCTTCAAATATAGGAATATTGAAGTTTAATTGTACATTGAAGGGGGCGATGCCTTCGTTCGAAGAAGATGAGTCGCCTGTTGGTAGCCACCGAAGGATTTGCGTGAAACTATCCATCATATCGTTCCTCTGTTGCATGAGGAATTCCTCAATCAACAATTTGAAAGGATCTCTTGTCCCGTCATCTTTCTTTTCTCCTACCATGAGAGGTCGCTTGGACGTGTGAGAGCTTCTGTCCTTAAGAGAAACAAGCTCAAGACCCAACTCGTTGTACTCCGACCTCATTGAGGACATGCATTAAGACGACAAGGAGCAGATCGCTCTAATACCACTGATCCATATTTTATGAGCAGAACAAAATGAATATAGATTATTAACAAGTGCTTAACACAAAATAACAAAGATACAATAAAAATGGTTTTCTATTCAATAACGAAATAAGCTGAAATTGTAAAATGCAACAGAAACAAGCTTGTTGGAATGGTGGTGTCTTATCTCTGATAAGAGATGTGACAACTGCGCGCATTCACAAGAAGAAGATTACAATGAGGCTCTAAAGAACCTTTTACAATAAACAAGAATGTAAAAAACCCTAGACATCCAAAAACCTAACCCTAGGAGATGAAGTGCCAAAAGTCATGTGGGCCCCGTTTGGGTAAGTTAGTACATCAACTTCTCGGGGTCATAACGTTTGCATACGATCTCCATTTTAGGTGTGTGATATCTCATTGGAAAGGTATCACCGAGGAGATTTATTTTGGGGGCTCAATTATGCTTTCAACTATCATTGAGGAACTCTATCCTGAAAAACCTTCATTTAGGCCCTCAAAATGGCCCCGAAAGTTAAAACTGCTAAAAATAGTAAATTGCCAAAATTGTCAGAAACTGTTTTGAGCCAGTTGGAAAAGGTGGGTGGCCACCGATATCCATATGGATTAGTGTCTTTACTTTTGTCTCTATATTTATTTCAGCATCTGATATGTTCATAAAAATACATAAATAATGATTTTTTCAACAAGCTTTTATTTATAAAAAAACAACCTAAGCACTTGTAAAAAATACTCATGAATTAGGATATCAATTTTGATGGATATAAACATAGGTTGATATTCCTGTCTATCTTGATTTAGCCAAGAAGGATCTGAAAATATTTGAGTAAGATTATTCATATCTTTTCCTCAAATTTATTTGGCGACCATACTGGGGTGATCTTCAATATCTCTCTGGTTAATTTTTATGCTTGATTAGCATCGAATACATCTATTTTTTCTGATATTGATTCTTTGACTATTTTATTTCTTAATGACTGTGCATGTTGCAAGGCAGCCCAATCTTCAAGATCAGACTAGCATTGCTTTGAATTTCTTCAACACCATTTTAGACACTGCCAATACTCATGTTGAGCTTAATCATTCATGGGCAGCAATTGAATGAGATATTAGTGCCCAAGAACTTTGGGAAGCTAGACATAGAAAACCTAGAAATCAACAGTAACCTTCTTATTCCTTTAGTTTTTTCCTTACTTTCATGTCCTTAGAATCTCGTGTTTCTAGAAGAAGAAGAGGCTTATCACCTAAAATTAATCCTATTGCTGAAATAAGAGAAGGAACGTTGTGTTATCAACCCAAAAAAGTTCTATAAGGAGAACTTTGTCTTATTCATCCATTTCATATTTCTCTCCCTCACCTATCATCCACAAGATGACATCTAGTGGTGGCTCTGGTGACACTGGAATTGCGTCCCCCTCTCAATCTTCAGCTTCGTCAGTGATTGGTAGCTTATATAGCCACCATATTCTTGTCCAATCTACCACAAATCCCACCAAAGTCATTAAAAAGTATGAGCTCTTTTAGTTTGAAGAAGACGCCACAACCATACCGTGGCATGTTTCCTCTCCTCTTAACCTAGCACCTGCTACTCGTCCACTTCCTAAAGTCAAAGAGAATCTCCCTAGGTTTTCAGGAAATAACAATGTCACTACAAACGGACACCTGATGGAATTTTCTAATGCTTGTCACAACATAGGAGCCAATGATAATGATACTTGCATGTGCTTATTCGTCAAATTATTAGAAGGAAAGGCTGCGGCTGATTTCTTTGACCTTCCTCCTAATATTATGTCTACTTGGGAGGAGTTATTTTATTGGTTCAAGTCCACCTATGGGCAATCTAAAAGCCCATCTAAGCAGTTACGGGAGTACAATAACATCACCTATAAGGATGATGAAACCATCAATTCCTTCAAATTGTGTTTCACTAAGTTATACAATCAAATTCCTGAACTCATTCGACCTCAGAACCAAGCCGCTTTCATGCATTACTATAATGCATTACCTTCCCCCTATCATCATAGGCTTGAGGAAAAATCCACTGATAACCTTGGTTCCGCTCTGCATACTTGTTTAGAGTATGAAGAACAACTCAAAAGAATAGGTCTTCCCTAGGGAGAATCATTTAAACAGACATACATGTCCACCCTCTTACAGCTAGTACAAGATATGAATAATCGTATGATAGCGTATGAGCGAAAAGGAAGTGTCTCCCCTCTCACCCCTGGAGCTTCATCCTCTTCTACAACCCCCTTTAGAATTCCAATTGAAAATAATTTTCAGCCTAAAGCTATCATGCCTCTAAGTTGGTGTAACTTTTGCGAGGAACACCACAAGGAAGCCACATATGAGGTAAGGAAGAGCGTCAGAGATAAGATCTTTGGTAAAAGACCAAAAACTACCATCGTTGTCCTAGATTTTGCAGATCCAGAAGATGTCATAATAATCAATACTAGGAACAAATCTTATGCTCCCAAAGACAAATATGATCCTCCCCACAATTATTCTATCCCAAGCTCATCATCACCAACTGCTATGGTTCAGGTTCCTAAGGTTCCTGACAGTCAAAGAACAACTTCCCCTCTCCCTCCTTCCAAATACAATATTCTGAATCAATTGGCCAACATCAAAGCAGATGCCACCCTCCTGGACATGGTTGCCTCTCTGAACAAGAGAGGCATCTAAAACAATTCATGGAAGTAAAGGCTTATGTTGTAGCCAACCTCTCTGAAGAGGTGAATGAAGAGGATACGTCTTCAAATAAAGTAAGTGTACATAACTTTAGATACCTTGTAAAAAAATCCCCGTTTTAATATTTCTGTAAAGATTATGGATAAGATCGCCCATTGTTGCCTCATTGATGGCGGTTCGGGCCCAAGTGTGATGTTGAAGATTATTATGGAAGATCTAGGCTTGTCTTGTACAAATGAAAACGTTAGGAGAATGCTCTCTTATAATAGTCTACAACAAACAACCATAGGTGAGATTAAAGATGCGACCTTAGTTTTGTCCGCACACCCTGAAATGAGGACAACCCTTAGCATTCAGGTAATTGACATGACAGTAGGAAATTACTCAATCATCTTGGGAAGATATTGGAAAGCTTTGATGGGTGGATACCTCTCACTCGATGAGACACACTTATCCGTTCCTTGGAATGGAAAACAAATTATAGTCCTTAGAGAGGGAAGGATTTTACCTTACATAGAAAGTGTTCCACAACCTAATGTGAACTATATCGAAGAAGACCTAGGGGTGTATTCCATCTTTGTTGAGGAATATAATATTCCCTTGGAACAAATTGATTTAGATGATTGTATGTGGCACATGCACTTCAATGGTTCATGCTCTAGTGAAGGTAACAGAGCTGGCATAATCTTGTACTTTCCTGTGGGGAAAATTCATAAGTTTTCTTACAGGTTGGAGTTTGCTTGCAAAAATAATGTCATTGAATTTGAAGCTTTATTATTAGGCATTGAAAATGACTATAATCTTGGTTGTGGTCACCTTTCAGTTTTTGGAGATTCTGAGCTTGTTGTGAACCTTGTACGTAAGATATACTCTCATATCAACAAGTTGATGAAATGATACACCCATAATGTTTGGGCACTTATCTTGAACCTATTATCTTTTAACATCACTCATGTTAAGAGGGAATTGAACTCAATGGATGATCGATTAGTTGTTTTTGTAGCCTCTCCTAATCGACAACTTCTACCACATAGACTTGATTGTACTTTTCAATATCTATATCATCTACATATCCCTGACAATATATAATCTTTGCAGGTCTTCCCCAGCGATGAGAGCATCTGTGCTTTCATTCAAAATGAACTTTATAAGTCCAAGGAAATCATATCCATAGAAGATAACAAGATTCCTAAAGGCTTGATGCCTATAGAGAGTTCGTTTTCATAGAGTGATGTAGGAAATAAAGAGAAACAAAAAGAAGAGGAGTCGAAAAGGAAGGTGGGTGAAACCATCTCCTTGAACATTGGGACACTTGATTCTCCAAAGAATATTAAAATAGGTGCCCAATGTTCTGATGAAGAAAAAATGAAGTTTTCCAAGCTACTTGGTGAATTTCAAGATGTTTTTGCTTGGTCTTATGAGGATCTTCAAGGTTTTGATCCTGGTCTTATACAACATGCCATTCCCATCAAGGAAGGCATAAAGTGAGTTAGGAAAAAACAAAGACCTATCAACCCTGCACTGGAAGAAGCTATTCGAAAGGAATTGGAAAAACTCTTGAAGGCTGAAATCATCTTTCCAGTCAAGTATTCTAAATGGGTTTCCAATTTGGTTCTTGTTCGGAAAACAACTGATCAGATCAGATTATACGTTGATTTTCAAACATTAAATTGAGCTAGTATAAAAGATCCCTTTCCTCTCCCTAACATGGAAATGATTTTGCAGCAAGTCGCAAGGTCACAGATGATGTCCTTAATTGATCGTTTTTCCAGTTACAATCAAATCAAGGTAAAAAGGGCAGATAAATATAAAACCACCTTTATTACTTGTTGGGGTAGCTTTACTTATAAGTGTATGCTTTTGTCTTATCTAATGCAAGTTCCACCTTTCAAAGATCTATGGAAACCACTTTTGATGATTTGATCGGTAAGATCATTCAGATCTACCTTGATGACTTGATGGTGTACTCTAAAATCCGATCAGACCATTTTGGTCATCTAAAAAAAGTTCTCATGCAATGTAGGAAATTTCGCATCTCTCTAAATTCTTCTAAGTCCATTTTTGGTTTTATCAAGGGCAAGCTCCTTGGACACATTATCTTTGATTCAGGAATAAGCATTGATCCTGAAAGGATTGATGCCATCCTTAATATGCCTACTCCCACTTCCAAGAATGAGGTTCAATATTTCATGGAGGTTATTAACTTCGTCTGTAGGTTTGTTCCAGATTTTGCTATGATGGTCAAGCCAATTCATAATCTGCTTAAGAAATATCATTCCTTTTCTTGGACAGATGATGTCGAAAATGCTTTTGAAGGAATCAAGAAAGCAATCAACTCCGCACCAGTTTTGGCAAAGCCGAACTTTGAGAAGGAATTCATGATATATACTAATTCCACTGAGGAAGCAGTTTTTGCTATCCTCATGCGAAATGATGACCAAGGTAATGAAAAACCAGTAGCTTACATGAGTCAAATTTTGTCTGATGATGAATTTAAATATCCTTTTATTGAGAAACATGCTTTCACTCTTGTTAAAGCTGTTGAAACTTTACGCTACTTCATCTTAGGTAAGCATACGTTGGTAAAATTCCCTTTACCTGCTGTCAATTTTTTTCTCTCACAGACTTATTTTTCAGGGAAGATTTCACATTGGCTTACCAAGATCCAGTAGCGTGATTTGAATATTGTGACTTCTACCACTATCAAGGGACGTGACTTAGTCCTTCACTTAGCTCAGCATGCTGAGAATAGTGAATAAATTGATGAACAAGATAGTTCCTTATCAACACTATTCTACATTGAAAATCAGATTCTTCCTATGTCTGCACATCCTTGGTATAAGAATCTAGTTTACTACTTACAAAACCAAAGATTCCCAAACATCTTAGACACTCATCAAAGAATAAGACTCTGTCTTGAATCCACAAGATACGTTATTATAGGAGACTTCTTGTTTCGAAGATCTATTGATGGTGTGTTGCTTCGTTGTGTAAACAATGAAGACACACATAAGTTGTTGCAAGAAGCTCACAGTTCTTCAAATTCTGTCATTCATGTAGGAGGTCATTTTTCTGCTAAAACAACCACTTTCAATATTAATAGAAAATGATACTATTGGCCTTCAATCATTCGTGACTCTTATGTTTTTTTGAGATCTTGTGACAAGTGAAAAAAATTTGTTGGAAAATAATGCCTTTCAGCCATGACTTTACAACCCGTCCTCCCAGACTTCCCCTTTTCAAAGGGGGATTAGATTTTATTGGTCCTATCAATCCTTCGTCTTTAGCGGGATAAGTTTTTATATTGACAGCTACAAACTATTTTACAAAATGGGCTGAATATGTCCCACTTAATCATTCAACAGATGATCAGGTAATTTCTTTCCTTGAAAATAACATCTTTTCCAGATTTGGTCTTCCATTGGAAATTATTACAGACAATGGTCCCACTTTCATTTATGCTAAGTTGACCTAGTTTTTAGCTAAATTGGGGGTAAAACATTTCACCTCGTCAGCTTATTATCCCAAAGGGAATGGGCAGGTTGAGTCTACCAACAAGAATCTGTTGAGAATCATCAAAATACTCATTGAAGATAAGCCTCGTCAATGGCACACTCTCCTCACTTACGCCCTTTGGGTAGATCAAACTACCACTAAGGTAAGCACCGGTTGCACTCCTTTCTAGCTTGTGTATGGTCAAGTATCCATCATGCCTACTGAGATGGAACTCTCTTACTTAAGGTTGTTTCTACAAATCAAAGAATTAAATTCTTCTGACGTTTCACAAAGAATAAATTCACTCCTAGATTTAGAGGCGCAAAGGTTGTTTGCCTTGGATAATATAAAGAAGAGACAACAGATTGTTAAGAAGTATTTCAACAAGAGTGTCAAAACTTTCAAATTTAAATTCAATGAGAAGGTATTGTTGTGGGATTCAACACACGCTGATAGAGGAAGACATTCAAAGTTTTAAAAACTATGGCTAGGTCCTTTTAAGATCGCTTTTGTCCTGGGTACTAACTCTTACATTCTAAAAGATTTACAGGAGCGATTGTTCTCCTATAGCACTAACGGTTCTCACTTCAAACATTATGTGGAACCAACTTGAAGATTTTTAACGTTGTTTGGATTTTTTGTATATTAGTAGTCTAGTTATGATTTCATCTTCCCACTATTTTTCATTTCTGCTTTTTTATTTTTGCTTTCCTTTTGATAAGCTTCATGTTGCTTTTACAATTCTATCTTTTTATTTTCTGTTGTTTTAAATTATGTATTCTTAATTCTATCATGATTTTTATTGTTTTTTTTTATCTTTTAGTTGATTTTGGTCAAGAATAAGATGTTGGATCAATTTTTCCACAGTGACACTCCTGCAAGATATTGTTAGTCAATAACAATCAAGCTTACACAATTGTTACGATGTTCCCTCTGAAATCATAATTGAATTTGTTATCTTCTTTAACTATTGTCTTATAAAGAAATTGGTTATCTCCTTCTTTTGCTTTCCATTTCTTCATCCATTTGAGAATTTAAAAGAGAAAGTCCATAAAATTTTATCCTTGAAGTAAAGAGCAGGTTCTGGTTGAATGATTATGCATACATGGATAAAACCCCTCATACTTAACATTTTGTCATTAGTTATTCCCAAATTCCCGGTCATTTTTCCATTAAATCTGCTCACTTCCCCCTGTTGCATAATCTTCCTGGTTATATCTTATTGATTTGTTGTTCTTGGTCTACAAAACCATGTGTTCTCAGTTCTTAATCTATTGGAAACAAATTTCCTTGTGGAGTCGCCAGTTTGTTGACGATAAAAATCCCAACGAGGATTTCACCCACAAAGTATTGCTAAAATCATATTATTTATAAGCTAATGATATATATAATACTAGTAGGTCGGGACCCCTTGTATATTGGAGGATCATAGATTGTCTTGTTACACATTTTATGTTGTTGTTTGATGATGCTTACAGGGTTCTACATGATTGATGATGAAATATTGGTTTTATTTGCAACATAATGGCAGGTGGATAATGCATGTTATGTGTTGGTTTTGTTGCTCCAAACTCTAAATTCCATGTCATGATGGCTTATGTTAATTATTATTACAATTTCTATTGGTGCCTTGATTCTTATAACTGCACAATATACATGTTAGTAACAACAAATAAGAGCAATGGAAAAGGGACCTATGAAAAAATCCAAGAAAGAGGAGCTATATTATGCTATGTTATGCTATACTATGAGAAATTGAAATTAAAAGAATTATTGTTAGTCCTAACTAGCAATGTTAGTGGCTATATGATTATTATTGAGTTATCCTTGGCACACTTGATATACGTTATGGTATGCTTTTGCAATGGTTAATATGATATCGGGTGGCGCATTTGGCAAGCAATGTATGTTATTTTCGATGCATAGATTTATGGAATGGATTAATGGTTGGATGGTTGTTGTGTACTACGTAATTGAATGAAGGGAGGATAGAAGTGACATGCATTTACTGCACGTCACTCCATACCTCTCCCACTGGCCGTCACCCTAGCTTGGTTATTGTTCATTTGATTTTTGTTGTGGTTAAGCTCCAATATTCAGGCGTGGAAGGAACTGCTCGACAAGGCTCGCATTTTTAAGGCCATTTCGTTGTAGGTATGTTTTTTTTTCCATCCATGAACTCGCTCTGTTTATGAAATAAATATTGGTTCGGTGATGTATTGGTCTGTGTTTTTCTTGAGGCTGGCAATTGTGTAAACTCATGGTGTTTTTATGGAATGGTTGTTTGTGTTATTTGTTGCAAATGGAAAATTTGATGGTTGAAGTCACAATTTCATTAACTGTTCTATGTGGTGGAAGTCATGAAGGCTCTCTATTGTCTCTATGGGTTTTTGTTGGAAGGTTTCATTCCATTTGGACTTGCTGGCCATCTCCTCACAGTGCTTGTAACCATACCAGGTCATATTTTTTGTTATGGGGTTGTTGTGTAATTTTTTAACCACCTTTGGGTCACTACATATTGTTCCCCACCTGGTCGTGGGATCATTTTATGTTATTGGTATCTGCACAGTTGGTTATGGTGGTTATTATGCCAAGAGGCTTTCTTTAGGGTTAGTTTCTACTACCTGAGCTCTGCATTTATATCAACATTATTTGGTTTTTTGGGGAAAACCACAAGGGTTATGCCTTGCGTGTTCTCGGTGTTGTTTACTGGCCAATAAGGAACCTTCGCTCCTATGTTCGTAGTCTCTCCTACTTGAGGTCAAACTGTCACCCTATCATACGATTTAGGAGTTATAATGTGTGTGACTCCACCTTTCTTGTCTCAAGGGTTTCTCACCTCCTGTCGACAAGGTCGATCTCCAATCTCCCTATGTTGGATCCACCGAGTGAACCCTTGATTATTCAGAGCCCGATTTTGATTAACTGAACTAGTTACACCCTGTCGGGTATTTTGTGGCTGTCATGAGTTGGTGGAATAACGTTGAGAGTGGTTTTTATTATTGGTATATAGTCGCTACATTATTTATTATGACACTTGAATCGATAGCTCAACATGGTTTAATTGGTTGATTTGAGAAATGGAAATAGGCATACAATCGCTGCCTCCTTGTGTTGTAACAATTGGATTGATAACTCAACATTGTTTTATGTTTTGATCGGGAGTAATTGGATATGTACAGTCACATAAATGCGTCTTTGTGTTATGCGTTGGTCTTTGTGTTTCCTACAACATGGTATAAGTTGAAATGATGGTCGTTGTTACTGTGTGTTTAAATTGCCCGATCGAGATTATTGCAATTTAAAGTATTGATAGTTGTGGATTGGTTGTCCACTGTGTATGATTTATGGATATCGTGCATCATATATTTTTATTGCACCATATGATATGGGCACGAGGTTTTTAGTAGTATGTTTTCATTGCAATTTAATTGTTAAATTGGTTAAAGGAATGGAATAGGGCATGTTTTGAAAGAGCTCGTGTCTATGCTTGATTTGAGGAATTAATTTATGGACAATGGCTAAGGTTTTGATGTTTAACAGAGTTGAAACAAATGACTGTGTGTTCATTGGATTTTTGTTTAAATATAAAATCGAAGAAATGAGAGGAAACATAATTCTTTATATAGGATCTTTGAAGGTCATATTGATTTTGAATATGATGACACTGTGTTAATTAAAAGTGTTAAAGATTTAAATGTGGGCAAGGAACAAGTGTTAACACACAATAATTGTTTAATTAATCACAATAATTGTTTAGTTGGTGTTGGATCATTTGCACTAAATACATAATTGTTTTATGGATTACTTAATTCATTTTATGAACAATATTCACTCTTTTCCCTACCATTATTTCACTTTTTGCCCATTACAATCCCCTTGCCTTCCCATATTCATTATCCACTCTTTGTTCCTAAAATTTAATTACAGTTAAAGGAAACTCTGTATTGTAACAGTTTAAGATCGTAGGGATGGATTACAGTGATATATTCTTTGGTTTACATTACAGTTGATTGTTTGTTGTCTATGAGCAGTAATCATGATCTTTCCCCCCTCATTTTAACATTTTTTACTCAATACAATCCCTCGCATATCCCATAACCTTTGTTCACCCCCTACTCATTGATAATTATTAAATAATTTGCGTGGATTGGATTGCATGAGTCTGATATGTTGTTGAGCCAAATTTTATTTCATATTTTAAAAGAGTTGTCATGTATGGTTGTTAAAGAAACTATTTGCTAATCAATTACGCATACAAGAATGAGATTTTTTAGCAGAGGTAGCCATGGTAGAGGTAACAGAGGGAGAGGTAATTGGAACAAGGGCCCTAGAAGGCCAAGATTCTCTATACACTTTGATGCAAACTCGCAAGAGTTAGGCCAGATGTTTCAAGTTGGGTTTTTTAACTGGATTGGGCAAGGAGTGGTCCAACCTAGGTCTAAAAGGCCTCCCTTCCAAGCCCCATAGGTCCTTGGTATTCCCATTCCTCCTCATGTCTCACTACAACTTGAAGTTCCCGAAAAGGACAGATGGCAAGAGATTGTCCACCCAATAGTATCCCAACATTGTGGCTGGCCTAACTTATCTTTACCTGCTCCCTCGCCTATCAATCAAATTGTCCAAGTTGCCCCTGTCCACTCACCAGTTCAATCTTCCCATGCAAGCAAAAGGTTGAAAATCGAGGCCCACCATGCCCTTGACAAAGGAAAATCCATTGTTGCCCCTTCCTCACCCTCTAATGACTCTGATAAATCCGTGTCCTCCTGCATGGATTTGAGGGATGATTGCTCTCATGTGATCAACGAGATTAGGCGTAAAGGCTCCACACAGCCTAAGGCAAATTCAAAGAGATCAAAAGGTGGCAACAACAACAAGGGAAATATTGCCTCCCAGAGTGGAAAATATGGATTTTAAGCTTTTTTATTTATTAATTGTTGAGAACATTTGACTTCTGAAATTTTGGACAACACACTATTTTTGGATATATGGGTAATATATTTTGGAAATAATTTCAATTATCGTTGAGATAAATTGTCAAATATGAATGTGATGATGGGAGTCACAAGGAGGGTTGTTTTGTTTGATTAAATAGTTGGGTTATGATTGTTAAAATCTAAAGGGATTCACAAGGGGTCCCACCTACTAGTTATTATTTATTTAAAAACCCTTATTATGATTTATTACTTTTCCCCCTTAACTAAAAAAGAGGTTGAGTTTTAGTTAACTTAACTAAAGAAGTAGTTCAACTACTTCAACCAATTCTAAATGCTTAAAGGCAAAAGGAAAGGGAGGAACAAGAGGATAATAAAAGGAGAAGCATACTAAAGTTTTCTCTTTGAGTTTTTGTTGAGATAATTCAGTTTTCATTCATTCCTTAATTCATTAGAAGCCTAATTCATTTTTATGATAGCAGGGTCATGTTGTAGACAACAAGATTCAGGGATGAATTACATCATTCAGACACTTGTTTTTCAGAGGTGTTGATCTATCTTTGATAGTCTGTGTAGACTTGTATGTTTGTGAATTAGATTGCATGACTGACAAAGGCTATTGTGTAGAGTCAAGTGGGAAACAATCTGTGGCAAGTTGATCGATCTTTTAAAGTTCAGTTTTTTATTTTCTGTCAGAAGTCCTTTTGTATGTTTCATCGGGGACGTCTAAGTTTGAATTTGGTCCAAAACTTCCTCATGAAATTTTGTAAAGATAACGATTCTTTGATGAATTGGAATGAAATAAAGGATTGTTTTATGTCTCATGTGTTTTGATTATTGACTCAATGTCTTTACTTCTCTCTCTATATTTATTTCAACATCTGATATGTTCAGAAAATTACATAAATAATGATTTTTTCAGCAAGATTTTATTGATAAAAAAAATAGCCTAATCACTTGTAAACAATACTTGTGAATTAAGATATCAATTTTGATGGCTATAAACATAGGGTGATATTCCTTTCTATCTTGCTTTATCCAAGTAGGATCTGAAAATGTTTGAGTAAGATTATATATATCTTTTCCTCAACATTCCCCTTCTCTTTTGTCTTCATCCCTTTCGTCATCCCAAATCACCACACCTGGTGTGTTGTTGATATTCTTGATGTACTCACTGGCATAATAGAAAGACTCATATGATATGTACCCCTCTGCCATAAATCCCTCAAGTTTTTCCCTTTGTCAAACAAATCCTTTCAATTTATTCATGTACCTCTCTAAGAAGAACATCCAACGATAGGAGATCGCTCCGACTAATTCAACCTCGTCTACTAGGTGAATTAGAAGATGAACTTGCAAATCCATGAAACTCGTTGGAATTTCCTTCTCAAACATACAAACAATCTTAGCTATCTCTTGACACCACCATGGAATGCTAGCCATATGAATCTCCTTTGATTGGATCCAACGTAAAAATGAAAATAATTTAGATATGGCATGTCGTAGGTCCTGGGGAAAGTCATGGTTCACACACCCATGCATGAGCAGAGGATAATGACACTACAAATTAAACACATATAAAATTAATTGTGTTTTATCCCATGGTATACAAATTAAAACAAATAATAAAATCATGTTTTTGACATATGTACTCTTAGAAGGTTCAAATGGTCATGTGATTTATGTTAGAATATGATGGATGTGCTCGTTTAACCATAGACAATATCACTATTATCACCCAACCATAGGCCGAAGCCACCCCCGAGCACCTTAACCTTGAAAGATAATCATTCTGGAAGCAAACTCTAGGCTATATAGCCAAAAAAGATAGTGTACCTCTCTCTCCAAGGATCGCGCACCAATCAAGAGCTGATCAGAGAGTCCAAACCATAACCAAGAGATAGTCCAAGCCAAAATCGAAATCTGCTAGTTGCAGCAGCTATAACGACAACTCTCCTCCAAACTTGCATACAAACTGGCCAACTGCAGTGCACACAAGTGTTGCTTTTGCAGTTATGAGAATGTCTGCTAGAATGAAGACTGGCCTCCTGAATTTATACTAAATCTGGCAAACTGCCTGGGCCGACTTCTCATTCTGGATTCTTATTTACTTAGTATATAATATTTCCTTTAGCCGATTTCTTCTCTTGGAGGCTAATAACCTAATACAAGTTATCCTCTTGAGCCAACTTGTCTTCTAGGGTTATTAGCCAACTAATTAGGGTTTCTTCTTGCTTCTCGAAATATTCTATTCTCGTCAGGTTTACACGTGGAGGTAAATACCTCCGCAACTACCATAATATCAACACTCCCTCCTAGCTAGGGAGTTATTGAAAGTAATGGTCTTGAGCACAAACATGCAATTCACCCGGTAGCATCAACATAGTTGTATAGACTATCTCATGACTAGATCATGAGCACCATCACCACTATCAATGCCATTAGATGCATCATCTCTTGAAACCATACTCCATCTGAGTAATTAGATATGATGTTGGATAAGTCACTCACTCCACAGAGTGACATAAGAGCCATTCTTCTAATCTGGACATATGTCCTAGAATAATAAATGTCCTGAACCATTTTTCGTCTGGGAAATCTCTATCCATTGATCATCCATCTAGATGATAATCATTTCCAACAAAAGTGATAATCTTCAAGGCAATCAAAACAATGTCATTCAATAGAATATAATTGTGTCTATCCATAATAGTACACAACTACAATCCAATGGTACACTGCCACACCAAGTAGCAAATATATACTTGATAAGTGACATATAGTCACAATTAGTGGAACACAACCACCACAGTAGTATACATATACTATCTAGAGACATGTAGTCTCCCTAACAATCATATCATCAACCTGCATAGAAAACATTGTTATGATATAAAATGAGTCATCTGGGCCATTCTTCCACTCACATCTGTGATATCTGGAAGAGTATTTGCCCTCAGAAGGTAAAACATCAATGATGATCTATCTGGACTATTATTCTCAACCAAGGAAGAATAACTCTCCCAATTTATGAGCCTGGACCGTTCACCTATCTGGGCCATTCCTCCGACACTAAACAAAGTGCAACCTGGAGAGAATGAATCTGCCCTAGGGAATGCATATCCCTAATTGCTGAACCTAGACCATTCACCTATCTGGGCCATTCCTCCAGCACTAAACAAAGTGCAGCCTGGAGAGAATGAATCTGCCCTAGGGAATGATTGTCTGGACCATTTCCAAAGGAAATGATTGTCTGGACCATTTCCAAAGGAAATGACTGTCCTACACCAACCTCCAAAATAGACCATTCTTCGAAACTGCTCACAACTGTGAGCTTTGAAAGAATGATTGTCCGGTGAGGCAGACCAGTCTTTTTGACCACTACTAAGAATGATTGTCAAGAAGAGAGATTGTCCTACACCATTCCCTATGTTAACCACAAGGGGAATCGTTGTCTATGGTACATCAGTAACCCATCAAACCATTTTCATTACGAAAATGACCATTTGATCTGGACCATTTTCTGAACTGGAAAATGCCTATCCGTCAGAAATTTCAAACCACTTTCCGAACTGGAAAGGAACTGCTCATCCTGGACCATTTTTGAACTTGAAAAATGATTGTCCATAAATCAATAACATATCAGTTCTCCCTCCCAACCTGGGAGTCATCTCTTCCTTTTTCAATAAGGAATTCATCTCCACGAGCTCCAGCTCGAGTACACAAACTTTTTCATCTTGGATGGAGGCTTCACCAAAATGTCTGCTTATCTTCTCATCTATGGAGATATATATTGGAGAACCACTTTATATTTTCTGGACTTCATCACAAAGAGTGTAATGCTTGATCTCAATGTACTTCAGTCTTTTTGGAACACTGGTTTTCTCTTAAGGCTTCATATAGCTCTGATCAATGTAGTATATCATTTTTGAATTCATCTTTTGTTTCCTTCTAGCTCACAACATCGTGGCAGGGCTCAAACTGGAACATATCTATGAGAGTTTGTCATGGATTAGCAGTCCATCATCCTGGATTTCTGAGTAACCATTATGATACAATATCTCTGTTATAGAAATCTTTTCACCACACTTATGATGTGTATTGAAGGCTCTGCACCAAGTTTTGTTTTTTGAATCCATACAAGATCTTCTTCCATATGCATACAAGGGTCTCTTTCTGGTATACCTCAAATACTGTGAGGTTGTTCTACATGTAAACTTCAACTTGTGGACATTGCGGACGATATATTGGCTCATGTAGAGGTATGTCTGGTTTACAAGCAATCATCATAGTATTCTCCCTCCATCTGGGAGAACCTCTAGTTCTGGATCTTGCAATGCTTTCTTTCACAAGTCTTCCATACATTGTTCTTCATCACAACTTTCAATTCATTTGCTTAATTTCTTTTAGTGAGTTCATATCAGGCTGGTAATCTTTTGATTCTCGATACACTGACTGGTTGTTATGTCTTTTGGAATCTTAATTTTCTTCCTCATGTTTCTCTTTAGTTCTTGAGTTCATGGAGTTTTCTATAGATTCCAGGCTTTGAATATTCCAACTTCTTTCTTTCATCATAGGATCATGGATGTGGATGGACAACAAGGGATTACTTTAAGGCTTCTTTTCAAAGAAGACTTCTTCTGAAGTCACACTAAACACGTGTTTCTTTTCATGGTTGCTACCATGGATAGATATTTCATCATCTTCAATGGATCATATAATTTAGGATTAGCTCCCTCCTAATCCTTGCTTCATGCATGAATGCATGTTATTCTTTTGATAATATAATCGGCTCCATCCATCTAGGAGATTCCACACTTTCGTCTGCATCCTTTTTGCCTTCTGCAAAGTGTCACAAATCCTTTTCCAATTTCCTCTTGATTGTTGACTTATTTTTGTATTTACTTCTTCTAGGTTTCTTCAAGATTGATTTTGATTTCGACTTATCTTGTGGTTGTTACTTATGTAATAGCTTCCACATGATTTGTTACCAGTGGTTGTTGATGTACTTCATCCTTTCATGTGTATTGTAGTTTATTGTGATAACAATCCTTATCTTGTTGTTCTTCCATAGGTATATTTTTTATTTGAACATCTTATAGATATGCAAAATATGTACAGAAACTATGTAAACATGGTATGTACAAGAACTATGAGGAGTATTGTTACCTTGTCTTAGAAGAAGAGGTTTGTTTCATCCTGTTTAGTCTGAGGGGTATTGTTACCTTGTCTTAGAAGAAGATGTATGTTTCATCGTGTTTAGTCTTCCTTGAGGGTTTCCTTTCTTCGACAACCGGTGCTACATGTATCTCCTTCCTTTTCTTTAGCTCGAGACAATGATTCTTGTAGTGACCATACTTTCGACAGTTGAAGCATTGTATTTATGACATATCTTTCTCTTGATTTGACTTCTTCCTTGAACCAAATTTACTTTTGTTCTTGGAATACTTGAATCTTGTTGTGAATGCTTGATCATCGTATTTATTTTGGGGTTTATCTTTTGCATTGATCCTTGATTCTTCTTGTGCACAGCAAGTCCAAAGTTCTTCAAATGTGGGATACTCCTTCCTTGTGTTCATGCTTGCAACAAATGCATCCCATGTCTTGGAAAGACCATTGAGTACTATGTTTACCAATTCCTTTTCTGAAATGATCTCTTCAATAGTTTGTAGTTGATCTATTAACTGAGAGATTCTCACAAAGTATGATGTTATGTTGTCATCATCATTCATCTTCATGTCATAGATCTCATTCTTCAGACTCGTTATTTGTCCAATGTTTCTGACTGAGAAGAGGTTTGTTAGGGCATCATACATCTTCTTAGATGAGTCAAGATGGGAGATGTAGGGTATCAAGTGGTCTTTTATAGAGTCCACTATGATACTCATGGCATTGATGTCACTCTCTTTGAACTTCTCCATAATTGCAACATTTTATGGTTCCTTCTCTTTTCCTTCTTCAAACTCTCATTCCAAGATCTTTCCTTTCACGATATCCAACACTTTATTCTTGGAAAGGATAAGGTCAATCCTTGTCTTCCATGCTCTGAAGTTAGAAGCCCCATATAACTTGTTTTCTGACTTCATAGAGTAAGTCATAGTTGCCTTAACTTGGTCAACCCTAGATTTGACCAAAAACTCAAACTTGACGTCTTAGCTTGCTGAGAGTACCAGGAGACGCGCTAGGCTAGGGTGCACTAGTTTATCCAAAAATTAGGTCAATACCTTCACTTAAGGTGCCTCAATGAGAAGATTAGGGTTTCTAAAACTGCACCTGCTAGTAACCCTAGTGGCAATGCTTTGGTGAATGCTCATGCTAGAAACCCTAGCGACAATTCTTCAACAAGCATAGTATCCTTATGGCTATGCTCCCTTCCAGTGGTTAGACTAAATGAAGGAGGTGTGGGCCCATAACCTGTTATAATATGATGGATGTGCTCATTTAACCATAGAAAATATCACTATTGTCACCCAACCATAGGCCAAAGCCACCCCCGAGCACCTTAACCTTGACAAAGAATCATTCCGAAAGCAAAAACTAAGCTAGATAGCCAAACAAGATAACGCACCTCTCTCTCCAAGGATAGCACACCAAACAAGAGTTGATCAGAGAGTCCAAACCATAACCAAGAGATAGTCGAATCCAAAACTGAAATCTGCTAGCTGCAGTAGCTGCAACGACAACTCTCCTCCAGAATTGCACACAAATTGGCCAACTGCAGTGCGCACAAGTGTTGCTTCTACAGTTCTGAGAATGTGTGCCAAAATGAAGACTATCCTCCTGTATTTATACTAAATCTGGCAAACCTCTTGGGCCAACTTCTCATTTTGGGTGCCTATTTACTTAGTATATAATATTTCCTTTAGCCAACTTCTTCTCTTGGAGGCTAATAACCTAATACAAGTTATCCTCTTGAGATGACTTATCTTCTAGGGTTATTAGCCAACTAATTAGGGTTTCTTCTTGCTTCCCTAAATATTCTATTCTCGTCAGGTTTACATGTGGAGGTAAATACCTCCTGCAGTTACCATAATATCAACAATTTCAACCCCAACAAATGGTCTTCCACAGTGAAGCTACATCGTAGTGAAGACCCATATAAAGAAGGCACCTTCACACCCAATATAACTTCCTTTTCCAAAGAAATATCATATTTCTTCAAAATCCACAGGAGATCACCTTCTTTTAAAGACCAAGAGGGACCAACCTCTTGTCTACTTTCTTGTCTTGGCCAATGTTTCTTTTTAGTTTTTGAAGAAATAATATCTCTCCTAACAACCAATGTGTCACTTTATTTTGATGATATGTGCCTCCATAAATAAGAAGAAACATTTTCAAATATATGCATGGGATCAAGTAAGTGGGAAATCTTAATATGTTTCCAATATGGGAGCTCATAAAAGACAGATTTTCTTTTCATCCCAATGGGAAATTTATCAACATAGGTTTCAAAGAATTATGGATCATCAAACATAGGCTCCCCATTTGAATCGAACATTTTTGTAATCTCCTTCTCCTTCTATCTCTCATATTCTCAAATCCATTCTGTTGGTGTCATTATTGCAGGCCTTTGGGTTCTCTTTGGTTTACCATTGATAGTGGATGTTGCTCTTTTGTAATGGTGTTGTTCTAGAAGGAATTCCCTAGAGCATTCATACACTATCTTTCATAGGTGGTTGGCCCACCTATCCTTCAAAGAAGGTCCAAAACATTTACATGCATGATACCCTTTTGTTACAAGACCTGCAAAATTATTAATGTATACATAGCAAGTTAGCATTGAAGATCATAACAATTGCAACGAATTAAATATGCAAAAAAATATTGGTACGTATATCAACAAATCAATAAACATGTAATTTACCAGAGAAAACTCCTAAGCCTGGATAATTATGTGTGGTGTAAGAACATATGCCATAGAACATAAAACTACTCTTTATTGCGATGGGTCTTGATACATCATATACATGTATCCCTTCCCATAATTCCTTCAATTTATCTACCAATGGTTGTAGGTAGACATCCATATTCTTGACTTGTATTCTACCGGGGACTATAAGAGCCAACATAAGATGTTAATTCTTCATGGGAAACCATGGGGGGATATTGTTATTGATCACTACTACATGCCAAACAGAATAGTTGGTGTTTTGGAGGGAATATGGGTTGACGCCATCCATGGCTATGCTGAGTCATAGACTTTGTACTTCATCCTTGAATTTTTCGAGCCATGTATCCTCTATATGCTTCATGGGTATTGAATATGTTAGGATTCACATAACTCTTGACTCACTTATGTGCGAGGCATGCCATCCATTAAACATAGCTAACTCTTTGCAATGAAAGAGCCTTTGAATCCTTGGGATTATAGGCATGTGCCTCAATATCTTATGAGGAGGACCATGTGATTTACCCTTTTTATTTGATTTATGGTACCTATCATACCCACATTTCAGACATATCTATTTGTCTGCATATTCTCCTCTATATAGAATATAATCATTTGGACATTCATGATATGATATGTACTCAACGCCCAACATTTTCAACATTTGTTTTTCCTCTTCGTAACTACCAGGCAAGAACCTTATCTTTGAATAACCTACAGTTAGTGGGAAATATAAATGTACAATGTCATTTAGCGTTCATAAAACCGACTGTTTTTAATGTTGATTGTGTGACACAATTTATCAAAATATAAGGGACTCGATGGTCAATTACCTCAATATTGTCAAGAAACATGTGTTTGACATGTCAAACTTTGATTTCAAGTTGTATAGTAACATTGTTGTCCCTTACTGGGTAGAATTTGATCGGCTAGGTCCAAAGAGAGGGGTGGTGGAAGCAGATTTTAGGCTTTTGAAAAATGTATCAATGATATGAGCATCATCCCCTAGCTCATCGTTTTGGAATGCATTTAACAACATTGTCTCCATGGCAGTCGTATCTCGTAAATAATCATCCATACCAACCTCTATTTGATTGACTCCATTGCCAACTTGTGAAGAACTACTATTGTTGTAGTCATTCCTAATTGGTGAATCTAGACTTAGTGGGAATTGAATGGGTGATTAATTCAACCATTCTTGGTATGCTTCCTCTCCAAGTTGTACTCTTATTGCATCATTCTCTCAATTTGACATTGTAGTGGGGTGCAACAAAAGATGATAGGTAGGTCACTCATCATTAAAATCCTAATTTCAAAAATATTGAACATTGGTACATCAATGATATTAGTAAGAACAATGCAATTGGTTTGTTCAAATTACATTATACCAAACAATTATTACTATCACTAACCTAGGATTGTGGCTGGAAGATGGCATGTTACAATTGGTAGGGTAAAGCGACTATCCATTTTCATCTACCAACTACTTGCAATATGTTTCTCCTAATAAGAAATTCCGACGTTTTTGAACTGGTGGAATATTTCCTGCTTCTGAACTCGATTCTGAATCAAGATCCTGCAAATTTGGATACATTTTTATTCAGATTGACATGGATAAAAAATACAAATTCAATTAGATAATTGAAATATAAATAAAATATGAACTTACTAGAGATGGAAAGGGAGAACTCTGTGATGGTCTTTGAGCAATATAGAACGGGCTAGAATTTGAAAAATTGGCCATTTGATATTATAAGCTTTTCTCCCCACATTTGAGCAAAATCAACAATAAATTTTTAAGAATAAGTCAACTTTAATAGGAAAATGTATACAATGAAGTACTACAAGTTATGTAGATGCATCCTAAAAGATAATTGAAGATGAATATACTATTTTGTGTGTAAATAAAAATTCATATAACTTTTAAAGCATAACAATGCATTTATTTAAACAAAATGCACATGTGCGTCTATAAAAATATAAAGCATCAGGGCATTTAATTAATAACCGCACTGGTTCTCAAGATTTGAAACAAATAAAAAAAAAATGCATGATATCGGTGCTCCAAAATTTTTTAGCTCCCTGGTACTTTGTCTAACCAAATGCACTAGTGTGGTATATTAATAAACGTAACAGTGTTTCAAAAAACTTGAAAAAAAAAGTGTGACTTTGTTTTTTTACAATTGAAAAATGAGCGGGAATTTATTTTTCGAAAAGATAATTTCATAAAGTCCTTTAAATAGTAAGAAGTTATTCATTATTTCATTATTTTTCCAAAACTTACAGGGGAGAGATTTGCAAGAGAGACATACCAAGGAGCATTGTGGAGCAACATAATACTTTGGAACAACAAAATTATTCAGAAGATCAGAATTTGAAGGGTATGGTGCTTCACTCAAAACCCTTTTGGAGCAACAAAATTATTAAAAGATCATAATTTGAAGGGTTTTGTGATTCACTCAAAACCCTTAATAATAAAAATTTTAAATTTTACTGTTGATTTTAATAATATTTGTTTTTATAATTTCTATCCCTATTTAGATTTAGTTAAAATTTAGAAGAAATAAAATCATACTTATCTTAAGCCCTTGCTTCTTCTTTCTTATGTGACTGTAAAATTTCACCTTAGGGTTTAACTCCCTCTATCACTTCACAATTAGGGCTTTTCATTTTAGGCATTTTATATTTAATAGGTTTGTGTTTTTATATATAAGGTGTTTGGCATGTGATGCAAGGGAACCACTTATTGCATCAGATCCAAACCCTCTCTGCCCTATCACATTTTTTTTTAAACAATTTATGGTTATCGATGTGTCGATTTGACTATAAAAAATCGGTGCGCTCACTGATAAACTGCATCGAAAATGCTATAACATTAAAAAAAAAAAAAAAAAAATTCGTTCATCAGTGTGTAATTTTTTTCAGTTTTTTTTTCGTTCATGGTAATTTTTTATTTTTCATTTTTTTCTCTAATCGCGATGTTGTTATTGATAAATATCACACCATTGTAATTTAAAGTATTTTTTTTAATTTATTTATTTTTTTTTATTTTTTTTCTGTCTCTGTGTTTCCTGTATCAAATGCACCGATGCTTTCATATTATTAAAGCGCACCGAAAGCTAGTTTTTTTTTTAACTGAAAATCATGTGATTTATTTATAAAATATATTTAATATGTTTTGTATTGAATGGTACAGGTTGTGTATTGATAAAAACAAATGTGTGAGAATAGTTCAAGCAACAAAAAATCTGATAGGCACAATGATGGCACATCCAAAAAAGCAAAAAAGACAAGTTCTTTTTAAATTGTATACAAAATTAATATGTTTGAACTATATGCAAGTTTAAATAATATGTATTGGTTAGTGTGTGTCATGTAGAGCCACAAAATAAGGAATCTCAATAAGATTCTTTGTGATCTAAGTGCAAAAGATCATAAAAACTTGATGGAAAGATTGCAAAAGGATGAATTGAGTGAATAAAAAATACTATTCAATTTGAGTTCTTTTTTGAATTTTCATTAATAATATACTTAAGAATATTATATAACACGTTTCAAACAATATATTAATTCACATATGTTTAATGTTCTACAGGGACCAACAACAAAGGACTGAAATGTCGTCCTAAGAAAATAAAAATTATAGAAGATGTAAATGGTGATGAATTGGTCCTTAGCTCATCTAGAGTGTTGCTGGAGGTTAATGAAAGGGAGATTTTTTTTGAAAAAATTATGAGGGATATAATGGAATGAACATATAGATTTAATTTCCACTTATAATACAGAAATAAATCCAATGATTCCAAGAACCAGGTTATATCTAAACTACAGGAAGTGTTTCCAGAGCAATGGTCAATGAGACCTGTCAGACTTGCAATAGCAAAAATATACAACAACAAAAAAGAAATATTCCTAAAAATGTTTTTCTAGAATATGTATATATTACTACAAAGAATTCCTTTATTAATATCAATTTTGTTATATTTAGTTTTCATATATCAATATAAAAATATTTCGTTGGCATGTTATTTTTTTCAGGAAGATTATGAAAATCCCAAAGGATCAACGAGCTGATATCCGAAATATGCCAATAGGAATGTCCAAAAAAGTGTACAAGGAGATGGTAAAAGAAATGGACATAATTGCATCGCATCTCAACAACAACATGCTTCAAATGTATGAAATCATTAAATTTTTCTATTAGGTACATATAAATAAATAATTTAGTATTAAATATTGATTTTCAAGTATTTTCTTGTAGAAAAGAAAACAAAATGGAACCCATTTAACACATAAAATAGGACGACAAGGAAGAAAAGGGTTGACAACCAAGTTTGTAAGTAATTGTCATTTTCATATTATGACTAAGCAAAAAATTCAAAAGGAATACATGCAAGCGCTAACTGAAGAAGAAATCATATGGAGACAAAAATCCAGAAGTCTTTGGTTGAAAGTAGGGGATAAAAATACTAAATTCTTCCACAGACAGGCAAAAGCCATAATTTGGGATAATCAAATTTCTGAAATCAAAACTCCAGAAGGGGAAATTAAAAAGGATTTTGATCAAATCAAGCAACAAACTACAAATCATTTCCACAAGATCTATACCACAAATGGAAGAGCAGAAGATGAAATAGTTTATGCTCTTCTTAGTCACATCCCAGGCAAGCTAACGGAGGATGATAATTTTCATCTTAATGGACAAATTGAAGAGGTCGAAATTCTAAAATCCATCAACCAATTCAACGAAAACAAATCTACGGGACCAGATGGCTTCACCCTACACTTCTATAAAAAATGATGGCACATAATCAAGCATGACTTCATCAGAATGATAAGATTCATCCACAAATCAAAAAAAATGGGAGGATCCACCAATTCCTCCTTCTTAGTGCTTATCCCGAAAGAAAATGGCGCCTCTACACTAGATTGGCTTAGACCCATTTCTTTATGTAATATTTGTTATAAAATCATAGCTAATAGGTTGAATCATTTTCTCAGATCATTAATCCTTCCAAATAAAGGAGGATTTGTGGTAGGCCGACAGATTTGGGACAATTTTATAATGGTACTAGAAGCAATACACTCCAACAAATATCGAGGAGAACTAGGTATGGAAATAAAATTGGATATGGAAAATGATTTTGATAGAGTATATCATGATTTTCTTTATAAGGTTATGAAAAAATTTGGGTTTAGTCAAGATTTAATTTCCTGGACGGGAGATTGCATTGCTTCCCCTTGGATCACTCCTCTTTTAAATGGAAGAACAACCCCCTTCTTTAAGGCTTCCAGAGGCCTAAGACATGTATGTCCACTCTCCCCTCTTATGTATGTGATCATGGGAGAGACTCTTAACCAAACTCTAGAGTGGGAAAGGAACAATGGCTCAATCCCAAGAATCAAAATAGCCCAGGGGTTAAAACAAATCAACCACTCACAATTTTATAATGACACAATCCTCTTGAGTAGAGCTTCAAAAACCATGGCCAGAAGACTAAATCAAGTTCTAGACACTTTATCACATTTTCAGGTGGGCTCCTCATTAAGGAAAAATGCCAAATTTATGTTTGGAATGTCTCTGTTTCTATCAGAGTAGGAATCGCTCAAATCCTAGGATTCGGCTTCTCACTGGACTGGAAAACCTTCAAATATCTGGGACTACCTCTATGCCTAAAATCACTACCTAGTGAGTTTTGGCGGCTCTCTCTTCAAAAATTCAAGGAAAGGATAGAGTCTTGGGGCTCAAGGTGGATCAAACCAACAGGGAGGGTGATCCTGATTAAATCAATCTTATATGCTCTTCCCCTCTTTCAATTCTCTTCTCTCCTGGACCCAAAGGGAATTCTAAAATACTTGGCCCAGCTCATCTACAAATTCTTGTGGCAAGGGGGAAAATCCAATTTCAAAAAATTCCACCTTGTGAATTGGGACACAGTCACCCTCCCCCAAAAAAGTGGGGGACTGGGAATTAGAGAACCCGAAGTGACCAACTTAGAAATGGGAGCCAAGCTTCTCTGGAGGATAGTCACGGGAAAAAGGACTGGTGGAAAACGACTATAACAAAAAAGTATAGGTTGGGAGGAAGAAAAAGAAGCATGGATAACACTCTTGATTCTCAACCTGGATCGCAAATCTAGAAACTAATAAGGGCGGCTATTCCCTTCTTCAATCAGAACCTTTCTTGGATCCTAGGAAATGGTAAAATGATCAAGCTATGGCAAGACCCGATACTAAAACTGGATCTCAACCCCCATGAGGAAAAAACCGGTGATTTGAAAAGATGGTTGATAGTTGAACACAAAGCACTCTCTATGAAATTTCAACTTGGAATGAGAATGGTAGTTGGAAGGAGTGGAAATTGGGAGGTGTCCCTGATCACTTGAACAATCAAGCTCAAATTATGTTCTCATTCCTCAAAGGGGCAAATCCTATTCTCAGAGCCACTCCAGAGAGTCGTGGTTTGGAAACAAATGGATACTCAGTGAAAGATGGTTATAACACGCTTCTTTCCACTCTAATGGTGGGCTAGAACTCAACAAAATGGAAAAACATTTGGAGCCAAGACTCTCTTCCCAAAATAAACTTCTTCATTTGGTCCCTCACCCATGGGAAAATTCTGACGGGAGAAATTTTAATGAAAAGAGGCTTTCATGGCCCCTTCAACTGTCATCTTTGTCAAATTAGTCAAGACATCATTCAACACCTCTTTTGGGACTGCCCTTTTTTAAAAACAGTCTAGAACGTGGCCTTTGGAGATCTATCCTGACAAATAACATGGCCCTCTACTCCAAATCCTATCCCGGGGAAATGGGAAAAAGCACCACCAGGGCTCCTTCTAGGAAAAACTAGTGTTTAAACGTATATGGAGGGCAGTCCCCAAGTTCATATGTTGGTAGATATGACTAACAAGAAATAAACAAATATTCAAGGGGGGGAATCCCCCCTCTAAAGTGTTACTGGCAAGGCCAAAATGCTTCTTTCAGAAGTATTGAACACTAAATCTCAAAGAAGGACTAGATGGAAATTTTTAATCTTCAACCTGGTAAGACTTCATACTCAGCACAAAGATTGTGTTGGCAACTTCATAATATTCAGAATCTAGATGACTGGATTCAAAAGCAACAAACCCATACTCTTTGTTTTGATGGTGCTTCAAAGGGAAATCTAGGGGAGGCAGGTGCGGGGGGGGTCTCTTTGATCCCGGAGGAAAAAAATCCTAAATTATTATTGGAACCTCGGGAAGGACACTAATAACAAAGCATATGCCTATGCCTTACTAAAAGTCCTTCAACTAGCAAAGACCCATCAAGACCACAATCTGAATTTTCTAGGTGACTTCAAGACTATAATAAGGATGATGGTTCAGGGGACTGATCCAAAAAACTTAAGTTTAAAATGAATAATCGACCGAATACGAGTCGACTCTCATCCCATTAAGCTAACATTTTACCACATTCTGAGAGAGCACAACAAGGTAGCAGATAATTTGGCGAATGAATCCATTGGGAAATCATCTGAAACTTTAGGCATGGAAGGTGTTGAAGCACTAGCCCCACTAACCTAATTCATCACATGACCAGGAGCCAGTGCATAAAGTTTGGGGATGGGGCTAGTCAGGGCTCCAGTGCATGCATGGACAAGTGGAATGGACACGCAGAAAGGGTTGGGGTGGGGCCCCTTGAGGATCCAACAAACGTAGGGACAAGTGGATTCGACACACGAAAAAGTTCGGGGGTGGGGCCTTTCGGGGCTCCAACGCATGCAAGGCCAGGTGGATTTGACGCATGGACAACAAAGAAGTAGAGGGGATGTGGTTTAGGCATGTGGAGCATGCCAATGATAGAGGTAAACAGTGGAAAGGGCAGATGACAAGTCCCATCGACCACTACGCAACGACGACTAACAATTCAAGTGAGAGCTTCATCATGGTTTGTGACGTTCAGGAATTTCGTCCTTCAATGCTCATAGGAGTTCAGGACTTCAAAGATCTGTAGCAGATGGACAAGGCACATGACAACCCAGTCACACAGATTAAGCATCAAGGTGACTCCAGGTTCATATCCAAGCCTGAAAACATGAAGGTCGGATGTACACCGCACAAGGCAGACTCAATGACCTTTCTGGCTGCACAAATCCAACATTAAATGAAACATGGGGGAATATTATCATGTACTCGTCCCTGCAGGGTAAGATACATTTAGTGGTATTTGTAAGTCTCTCTGACCACCCCTTAACACTTTTTATCAAGTTTTTCTCTCCATAGCGTTTTCGGATTTCTCCTCACCTCACCTTGAATTTCTCGCTTTTCTCTTCGCCTAGCATATGCCACACCCAGACTGTAATTTAATGGTCTCAGTTGTTCCTGTCCTTCTCCTCCCAGTGTTGTGGGACTCCTCCTCTTATGGTCCTGACTCTTCTCAGTCACCGCTCTCTGTTTCAACTTTGTTTTTCTCGAGGCCTGTTTCAGTGGATTCTGCGGACTTTAGACTCTTTGGACCCACCTTTGCATCTTCCCTTTCACAACATTCTTAATTCATCCTTCATGTGGTTGTTCTGTACTCTAGTTCTTCTAGAATCACCCTCTCTCTCCTCTATCCAAAGTTCTACCCACTCACTACAGCCTAGCGGCTTCTCCAGCAGTTTAGACGCCTCTTAGAGACTTCAAAGCAACCCAACGCCCAAAGTTATGCAAGCTGGTAAAGACTTATTCGTGGAATCTGGACAATTGGACGAGAATCCAATTGAGGAAGAATGCATAGGATGTCGTAAGTTGAGAATTTAGCTGGGAGCTCTCAGCTCCACCTGGACATTTGAACTTGAAACTATGTCCCAACACAGGAACATGATAGAAAGACTACAAGATGAGAGCTATGCTCAAAGGAGCTAGATTGAGGAACAACGTAGCGGCATGGAGACAATGCAACATATTTTGGACCAGCTTGAAGGAGTGCAGCACCAACCAAGCAAGCCGGAAAGACAATAGGGAGCATCCAAAAATGAAAATTCAGTCTCAGTGAATCAAATTATGGACCTCAACAAGCCTCATCTAGAAACAATTCTGGAGAAACAACAAAAGAAAATGGAGTCGGGTAGTTGAGCCCTTTAAATTTTTTGCTGTCATGTTTTGTTTTTTGTTATGTATCAATGATATATTTTATCAATTGTACTCGGTGAAGTACAATCACAACAGTTTTGCTAGGGAAGGAGGACGCACCATGAAAATTGTTTTTGTTTCAAATCCTCTAGATGTTGAAGTTTCTACTTCTCGAAGGCCTGCAATGGCCCCTCTTTTGTAAATCAATGGATTTATCCACACTTTTAATATATTTTTCCCAGTTTCTGTTTAAAAAAAGAAAGTAATTGTCATTTCCTTATAACAACTTAAGATTTCATTTTTGTATATTTTAAGTTGTTTTACAACAACCATCCTTGAACATCTTCAAACATGTGCTAACATACAAACAAGAGCCATCGAAAGAATTGTTTGACATTGGGTTAAGTATGAGTTGTGAGTATATGTTGGCATATCAAAAATTAATTGTGGTATTTGTAAGTATCTATGTTGTTTTACTTCTCTCATTTTATAATTAATGGAACGAAAAAAATCATTTATATTAAATCTATAATTTCTTATGGGGTATAAAACTTGCAGAAAACAAAATATGGAAATGTGCAAATAGAAGAGTTGTTAATAGAAGGCATAAGATTTGGTTTTGAAAGAATGTGTATCATTCATGATTCAATTCTTTGTATGGTACGTTGTTTTTCAATTTACATTCACGTATATTATCTATTTCAATTTTCATTATTCTCACCAATGTAGATACACTCATTACAATTTATTTTTATTTTTGTAGATGGAACTTGAAGAAGCTTAGGAAAACAATTGATGCAATCAACAAAGCATTCAACCAAATAACCCAAGTCATGGAAGTAGCTCGAGCACTGAGAACAGTTCCAACGAAGAATGATGATCAATATATTTGGATAACAATGCAAGTTGTTGTATTTTTTGAAATAATTGTTTGTGAAAATCAGACATTTTGTTTAATGTAATGGACATAGTGTCCCAATTGAAAGACAAGGGGTTACCAATAAGTGTCCCCACTTTTAAAAATAGGGTACAATGAGGCTTTGATTCCAAGGTTTAGGTAAGCCCTTCTTGACTGCTAAATTGAAGAGCTTTTGTATGTGAGGGATCATAATAGGCCCTCCAATTTTTAATTTTCCAGTTTGGTAGCCCTCAATGTCCTTAGCTTTCCCATTCACAAGTTGCTTAACCCCAAACTTTATGTCTTCTATGGAAAAACATCATCTTCTGTAGAAACTTGTGGAATTTTTTCTAGGACATTACGAGATTCACAAATATTTTTAAGGTAGGAATTCCAATCTGTCAAGGGAATCATAGCATTTTCTTTAGTTTTATGAGTCGGAATTTTCCACCAAAATTTCGTTATATCTAGCTTAGAAAGGTGCAAAATATTATCTCTTTTTCTATATATGTAGTGCATTTTTTCCTTTTAATTAAAAATGACAAATCATATTATAATTCAAATTATTATATTGATAGAAAATTATAGATGATAACTAATAGTATAGATCAAAGGATTTTATTGATAAAAAAAATTATAGGTTACAAGTTATGTGTGTGTGGGGAAAAAAACTGCAATTTACATTATTTTATGTTTCAAGGTATTCAAAAAAGTTCTCTGTAACTTGATGGAGAAAAGAGTTCTGCATAAAATACTTACATATTATTAAGCTAAATTAAAAGGAAAATTGTTCCTTGACTTAAAAGGACATAGATTTACATCTTTTAAAAGCAGGATCTGAAAAATGTCCACTATCACAAACATGTAAGTTGTATCAACAAAGAAATATGAATGCTCATGCCTTTAAAAGACAAGTACAACATTGCAAAGATCAAAGTCTGTAATCTATCCATTGTCTATAGAAAAGGAAAAATTATAGCCAAGGTGCATGAGATAAATCATTTCTATGCCCATTCTGAAAGATGGAAATGATCCAAGTACCACACTCCAGTCGCAATGCCTCTTTTAAAACGTTATCAACTATCCTATTCATATCCCTATATATATGAGACAGAAATGTGTAAGAAAGTCATCATTTGTCATCGTATATCATCAAAAAATCACTCTAAGGTGAAATTTCTAAGCACTACTTTTTGTAACCATTGAGTAGTGAATCCCAAAAAATCTATAACTGTGTAACACCATATTCTTGGGCCAATTGTAGGGTTAATTTGAGAGCCATTAGGTTAAAGTAATTGTTAGTTTTTTGCTCTATTCAAAATTTGAAGGTTGTATTATGACTTGAGGAGAGGAGAGATACTAGATTCCTCGATAACCTCTTTTCGAGGGATGCCCGTGAAATACACCATCAAAATATGCCAAAAAAATGTTATATAATATTATTACATAATATTGTTATTAAAATAATTTTTTATATTAATAATTTTATTTTTTTTGTAAATAAAATTTATATTACTTTGCCTTAGCAAAAAACTTGTGTGTCTGAGTGTACATGATAGAATGCCAATTGTTCTGCCACCGTAGTGGAAACCAGAACATGTGGACAAGACAATTGTTCACTGCTCCAAAACTTTAAGAAAAAACGACAACTGTCAACATACAAACAAGGGGACTTTCCATTTGTTCTGCCACTAGCATGGAAACCAGAAAAAATGGTGGATTGAGTACCCTGACCACCTATCAAACCTAAACCAGAGAATAGGACAATAAATTAGTTGGGGTAATGATTATTGTGGGGCCTAAAAATGAGAATCTAACAACAATTTAGTATACATAATCACTATTTGGATTCCCAAGACTAGAATCTATAGTATCTTAGTCTTGAAAATTATTATTGTGGTCTCTACCTATGAATATTTAACATTATTTTAGTTGGATATTGGGTCATCAAGACCATTATGAGTGCATTTGTCAAGGCATGAATTGAAATTTTAATTAGTGACTCACATGGACCTCCCAAATAATGGTAAGAACATGGGTATCTAATAGGCATGGGGTCACCTTTGAGGTGTAAGCTATGCAATCTCAAAATAAAAATTCCTTCGAAAAAATTAGAACATGTATTAAAGTAGGCACCTATGCACAAGATTTTCATTTTCATTAGTCTCAATAGAATGACTATTGAAATGCAAGGGCATGAGAATCTAACAATATCTTATCTTGGATAATCATTATTACAATTCATAAAATGAGAACCTAACCATATATCAATATAGAAAATCACTATTGTAGTCGTTGAGCACCAAAATGATCCAGGTGGATATTGGGGGCCACCCACCTATTCCAAATTCCAACTGGTTCATCTTAACAATTTTCAATTCAACACGTTTCTCTATAATGGGGACATTTCTTTGTAATTGTGGGTTCTTCACTTTTGGGGCTGTCCTGAAGCCCTACACATCATCCAAGTGGATATTGGTGGCCACCCACCTATTCCAATTAGCCTATTTTGGAATTTTTCATGTCAGTACATCTTTCTGTACTTTTAGGGTCGTTTTGGGGCCCTAACCAATGTTTTCTTGGCTTACCACAGTCAAACCATAGATGGATTTTGAGATTGACAACATAATTTGTAGTTCTAGAAAATACCTTTCCAAAGGGCTATCACATGCCTAAAACAGAGATCGTATGTAGAAGTTACGACCCCGTGAAGTTGATGTACTAAATTACCCCAACGGGGCCCACATGAATTTTGATGCTTCTTCTCCCGGGGTTAGGTTTTTGGATGTCTAGGTTTTTGGCATTCATGTTTATCATAAAAATGTCTTCTGAGCCTCATTGTACTGATCTTCTTGCGAATGAGCATAGATGTCACATCTCTTCTTAGAGATAAAGCTACCACCATTCTAGCGAGACTTTCACTCTGTATTTTTACAGTCTCTGTACATTTATTTCATTAATAGAAATCATGTATT
Organism: Picea engelmannii; assembly: GCA_009831015.1. Classification (NCBI taxonomy): domain Eukaryota; kingdom Viridiplantae; phylum Streptophyta; class Pinopsida; order Pinales; family Pinaceae; genus Picea; species Picea engelmannii. The sequence goes on along the minus strand of ML798296.1, from coordinate 118,287 downwards.
GTTGTATTTCTCTATTTCTTGAAATTTTTATGTGTATTTCATTGTAATATCTCTTCTTTCATTTTTGTTCTGAAAATAATCCGGATCAGTGGTATCAGAGCAGGCTTCTCTTGATCGTTTTTCAGTGCATGTCCCCGACGAGGTTTGAGTATAGCAAGTTGTGTCTCGAGCTTGTCTCTCTTGAGAAAAATCACTCTCGCACGCCCAAGAAACCCTCTATGGCGGAAGAAAAGAAAAACAAAACAAAACAAAAGATTCTATTAACCTGTTTCTTGAGCAAGCTCTCGCACGACAAAGGGATGAAATGATGGAGAATTTTGCCCAAATCCTTCAATGCCTACCAATAGCAACAGGCGCATTTTCATCAAGAGACCACTTTGGAGAAACCTCTCCCTTCAAGGTACAAGTTAATTTTTATATTCCCATATTTGAAGGTCAGATAGATGCGGATGCCTTAGAAAAATGGTTAAATTTGCTAGAAGGTTATTTCTCTGTTCACAATTTTTCCGATAGGGAAAAAATAACCTTTGCACTCCTCAAGGCTCTCCCCCATGTCAAACATTGGTGGGAAACTTACTTGGAGCAAAGTTCCACAGAGGAATCTGGAATATATGGGGCCGAGCCCACTTGGTATTTTTTTTGGATGTGGTCAAGGAACAATATTACCCTGTTGATAACTATGAAGACCAGTACATGAGATGGACCACATTGTGGCAAGAGAAGAGCCAAACAGTGCTGGTGATACAGATTTATGAGCGAAAAAAAATGAATAACAGAATGAATACAATAACACAGAGATATGGAGAACAAAAACAGATATCCAGTGAACAATAACTTCTATTGAATAAATAAAATAGTCTAAAAATGTAAAACTGTATAACTAAAAACAACTTGCTCAAATGGTGGTAGCTATATCTGAGAAGAGATGTGGCTTCTACGTGCATCCGTCTAAGCAGAATGATTACAATGAGGCTCCAAAGTCCTTTTTAACATTACTCATGAATGAAAAAACCTTATACATCCAAAAATATAACCCTAGGAGATGAAACGTCAAAAGTTATGTGGGCCCCGATGGGTAAGTTGGTATCTCAACTTCCCGGAGTCGTAACTTTTGCATACGACCTTCGTTTTAGGCGTGTGATAGCCCGTTGGAATCTTATTTTCGAGAAATACACATTATGTCATCAAAAGATGACTATGTTTATAATTTGTTTGTCACAATCCAAAAAAACCATTGTTTAGGGCCCCAAAATGACCATGAAAGTACAGAAAGATGTACTAACATGAAAACTTCCAAACTAAGCTGATTGGAATAGGTGGGAAGCCACCAATATCCTCCTCGATGTTGTGTAGGGATTCATGATATCCCTGCAAGTGTAGAACCCACAATTACAAAGAAATGTCATCATTACAGAGAAATGTGTTGAACTAAAATTTTTCAAGATGAGCTAGTTGGAATAGGTGGGTGGCCACCAATATCCACCTGGATCATTCCTCCCCCCTTATGAAGAAATGATCTCCATTGCATTGAGTGCCACCATCAGGTGAGGAAATTTCTGTTGAATTTGGCCCCGGGTGAGCCACTTGCCTTGGTGCAAGAGTTTCCCTGCCTTAACAACCCGATAAAGTTGGATCCTTTGTTCGTGAGTTCCCTTGACCCATGTGTCCACTATCTAATCAGTGGATGTTTGTTCCATGCAGTCAGGGTTGAGCTCTATCGGTGCCAATTGTTTTGTGATCTCCGAGGTGTCCAATAATGGTGTAAAATATGGTTGAAGGAGGTCCACATTGAACACTGGGTGAAAGCCAAGGAAGGAGTGTTGAGCCTAAAATTATTGTCACCCACAACTTTGGTGATAGTGTAAGGCTCATAGTGAAGTGGACAAAGATTTCAATGTGGCCCTATAAGGAGTTCCTTCTACAAATGTAACCAGACCTTGTCTCCCACCTGAAACTTGTGTGGTACTTGGTGTTGATCATGGTGCTTCTTGTACTTAGCATTGGATTTCTGCAAAATCTCATGGACATGTCGACAGATGTGTTGAATCCGCTCAATGAATTTGGTGGATTTTTCGACCTCAGACTGAACATGGGAATATTTTGTCTGTGTGGTTGCAAAAGGTAGTGCAACATCAATGGGACCCAAGGGTTGGAATCCCAACCCCACAATGGATTTTTGGCCATCAGTTTGAGGGTGGAAGGCAGTGGATTTAGTGAGCTTGGTGTCCAACAGTGACGAGATTCTCGACCAAAATGTGTTGAGTAATTTGATGTCCCAATCGAAGATGATGGTCTGCGGTATCCCAAAATGGACCCACACTTGTTCGAAGAAGAGTTTGGCAGTGTCTGTCATTGTGATTCTCTTCTTGCAAGATGTGAGAATGGTCATCTTCAAAAACTGATCAACCACCACAAGTAACCAATAATTTCCTTGCTTGGTAGATGGAAGGCCATCCATGTAATCCATCGAGATGGATTCTCAAGGCCTCTCAGTAGTAGGAAGAGGAGTGTATAAGACTTGCTTCTTGATGGTTGTCTTGGAAATGGAACATGCAGTGCAAGATCTAATATACTTGTTGACGTCTTGTCAAAGTTTTGTCCAATAAAAATGTTTTTTGTAGAATGACAACAATTTTCTCCACGCCAAAATGTCCTACCACTCGACTGTAGTGAGCCTCCAAAATCATCTTTGCACGTTCGCTTGCAGGAACACAAAGGTGGACCAGATGGCATAATAGTCCATCCTAAATGTGAAAATTGGTGGCATTCACGCCTATACCCAAGATTTGATAGGTGGTGACGAAGTCAGGATCTCGTTGATAAAGTTGGGGCCACTCAAATGCTTCATGCCCACAGGAATGGAGCACCGTGGTGAGTGCAACCACGGGAGGTTGACTGAAGCAGTCAATGACACGATTTGTACTCCCTGTATTATACTTGATGTCGAGATGGAACTTTTGCAGGTATGTGGACCACTTTTGATGGCAGTCATTTTGAAACTTCCCCTGTGTCTATATGAACTGTAGAGGCTTGTGATCAGTGTGGATGCTTTTCTCCTTTCCCATAATGTAATGTTTCCATTGATGACATGCTTGCACAATGGAATACATTTCCTAGTCATAGGTGGGGTATTTTCCAATGGTATCTGAGAGTATCTCACTATGGTATGATATTGGATGATCGTGTTGAGTGAGAACTGCACCTATAACATAGTCAGATGCATCAATCTCAATCTTGAATGATTATTACAGATCGGGTAAGGAGAGTATTGGAGTTGATCACAAGCGATGTTTCAGATCATCAAATGCTCGTTGTTATTCCTTACCCCATGAGAAATTTTCCATGCCACCGCCCTTGGTCACTTAGCTAAGGGCCCATGCAATATGGGATAATCCCAACATGAACCGTCGGTAGAAGTTAGCAAGTCCCAAGAATCTCTAAAGCTCGGTTAGTGTGGTCGGGGCTGGCCAATCACGGATGACTTGGATCTTATATGGATCCACATGTACCCCATGCTCATCAACAATGTAGCCCAACTATTGGACCTTGTCCATGCCAAAGGTGTTTATTTTGTCAAATTTGGGTCATCAACTTTTGATGCATTTTAATGTTGTTAACATTGTTTTTTGGACCTATGATGGCTCAAGGTTTCTATGGGCATGCTTAAGCTTTAAAAACATCTATTCTTCTCACCTATACCTTTATAACAAGCTATCATGTGCCTAAAATTGAGTTCTATGAGAGATTTTAGGCCTTGGTAAGGTAAAAGTCCAAATATTCCCCATTTGTCCAAGTGGTGACCATGTAAACTCATCATAATTCGAATATGGGGAATTAATAATCTAGGGGAATCCACTGGAGACTTCTAAAAGCATCATGAAGGTTCCAAGAGGGTTTAAAAACCCTAAATCTAATTGTAACCTTAGTTCTAGCTATCAAAAGATTAGCATAAAAAGGGAAGAGGGTTTGTTTTTTCATTAGTCATTGGTTATTCCATTATATGGGAAAGAGTGTGGAGGACTTGATAATATAGCAAAGAGATAGCAATAGATTGCAAAGGACTACATAATAACATAGTGTCGCATAACTTCAGAGTAAACTTGGAAAGCTTTGTATCCTGTATTGTCATATCCATAATATAAGAAGATGAAAGGCATAGTCCTTCATTGAATGTTGGTTTTCCCATGTGGGTTTCTAGGGTAAATATTTGTGTTTTTTTGTGTGTGTCATGCTATTGTAGTATATTTCATATGTCATGGTAGTTAAATAATATGAATGAAATGTTTTAGTTTTGTTAAAGTGTTAAAAATTACAAATGGATAACCTCATAGTCAAGCATAGGCTCACTATAGTCATTTAAGTTTAGATCTGTTTTGATGAGCCAACCATTGGAATATCCAAGGTGATTTACAAATCATCCTTAAATAAATGAATTATACTCTCTTAACACAAATGGTACTTCCTACCTTCATTGCATGTTTTGTGACTTTCTTTCAATTTATTTTCTACATCTCGCCTTCGTGCCAATTAGTGTGATTTACCCATGTAATGGTTCCTACCATCTTGCTACCAAGTTGAATGTTGGGGTCACCTTTTTAAGGCAAGGAATTGGACTCTACAAAATAAAGGTGTAGCCTTTTTTATAAATAAATGAGTCTTCCATTCAAACTAAGGTTAATCCCCTTGTAAACAAAGGTAAGTGTTGCCTTCAAAATGATTGCATCAACCTTTTAATAATGAAGGCATCAAACTCTTGCAAATGAGCACTTGGCCTCTAAAAAATGATGCAATTGGTATTTTAAAATGAAGTCCTTATGACTATTCCAAACAATACTTTTGACACAAAATATTCATGAGAATTATCTTAAACATGGAAGTCGTTTCCTAGATCCATTTTGGATCACACCTCCCCAATCAAAGGTGATTGGCTCCCACAAAAGATTTTAATATCTCAAGATATTCTCTGCTCTTTTAGATTAGGACTTCGTTTCTCTTTGAATCACTAGTTGTAGACATTCTACTCTTTATTTCATGCTTTAAAACCTTACATAGATGAAAGTCTAAAATTTTTAACATTTGTACACCTTTTACAACTATCTATTTCACTTCACCCAATGGGGTATATATGCATCAATATGATGTTTGTCCTCTTCCTCCTCATTGTGGTTTGTTGAATTGTAACTATTGTGTTGTTTATCCTCTTAACGCATTATATTACTACTAGAAGGCACATGATCAAATAATTCTTCCTGGGTGGATGTGAGTCAGTACTTACAGCATTTGTATCTCCCTTGTATGTTTTCCTCTATATATGGAGTCTTATACTTGACTTGGTTGCTCCTTGAGCTATCAAAATCACAATTATTCCTTTAGACTGATTCCTCTCCAGTTTTCATCAACATCGTCCTTTTGTTCTCCCTCGTTCCACTTTTTGTATGGTATTTTCCATTGCAACTTGTTCTTTGTTCACTACTCATCCATTTTATTTTTTATTATGGAGGTCTTATGCTTGTGGATGCCATCTCCCATAATATATTCCTAGAATCCTTGAAAAACTCAATCTAAGGTTTGAGAAAAGTTTTATTAGCACTATTCTCCTAAAATGGTATCATTGTTGAACTTGTAGAAAACTTTGTCTTAACTTATTTGTTAAAAAATCAAGCACGATATAGGGCACAAGGTCTTGGAGGAAAAGGCATTAATCCATATTCACTCAATTATAATATTCATTCCAATGACACAATTTTATAGTACATGAATGAAACCACCTCATAAACTATTTTTTCTCTCACACTAACACCTCATCAAGAGATAAGGAAAGGAGGAAAAATTGGATATAATACATAGTTAGAATTAAAACTACATCCCATAATGTGAAATGCATAAAGGTGGTGTAGGAATTCATGATTGTATAGGGAGTCACGGGCTAACAATCCCCCCCTTGACCATAAGTTCGAAAAATAATACCAACAAGGCAATAATAACTAGTATCGTATTCAAGTCTTCAATCTAAAAATCTTGAGTTGAGCCTTGATGAAGAACTACCCAAAAGCCTACCAAATTTGGATGATAAAAACTCATAGGATTTGGAAAATCCCACTGTGTAAACATGTGAGCTAGAATGCTTATAATTGTTCACTGATGTGAATTCCAATATTTGATGAGAGTGAAAACATGAGAAGTGAATCAACTGTAGCTCTGACACATCCCTGAAAATGCCTGACAATCCAATCAAATGCCAAGAAACAATGCATATGGATCTAGCTATCCTCTTCTATGTTGAATGACCATCTGGGTGAAAAAAATGTCCACGATATTACTTTGAAAAATTACACAAAAACAGTGTCAATCAACATCCCAATAATCAATTTGAATTTCTATTATCATTCAACTGAACCATAATTCCGCCAAATAACAACTGAGTAGTAAACTAGGTGCCCTACTAGAATTGCT
>ML798296.1:90277-107404 GCA_009831015.1 Picea engelmannii | reverse complement strand
ACCAAATAACCCAAGTCATGGAAGTAGCTCGAGCACTGAGAACAGTTCCAACGAAGAATGATGATCAATATATTTGGATAACAATGCAAGTTGTTGTATTTTTTGAAATAATTGTTTGTGAAAATCAGACATTTTGTTTAATGTAATGGACATAGTGTCCCAATTGAAAGACAAGGGGTTACCAATAAGTGTCCCCACTTTTAAAAATAGGGTACAATGAGGCTTTGATTCCAAGGTTTAGGTAAGCCCTTCTTGACTGCTAAATTGAAGAGCTTTTGTATGTGAGGGATCATAATAGGCCCTCCAATTTTTAATTTTCCAGTTTGGTAGCCCTCAATGTCCTTAGCTTTCCCATTCACAAGTTGCTTAACCCCAAACTTTATGTCTTCTATGGAAAAACATCATCTTCTGTAGAAACTTGTGGAATTTTTTCTAGGACATTACGAGATTCACAAATATTTTTAAGGTAGGAATTCCAATCTGTCAAGGGAATCATAGCATTTTCTTTAGTTTTATGAGTCGGAATTTTCCACCAAAATTTCGTTATATCTAGCTTAGAAAGGTGCAAAATATTATCTCTTTTTCTATATATGTAGTGCATTTTTTCCTTTTAATTAAAAATGACAAATCATATTATAATTCAAATTATTATATTGATAGAAAATTATAGATGATAACTAATAGTATAGATCAAAGGATTTTATTGATAAAAAAAATTATAGGTTACAAGTTATGTGTGTGTGGGGAAAAAAACTGCAATTTACATTATTTTATGTTTCAAGGTATTCAAAAAAGTTCTCTGTAACTTGATGGAGAAAAGAGTTCTGCATAAAATACTTACATATTATTAAGCTAAATTAAAAGGAAAATTGTTCCTTGACTTAAAAGGACATAGATTTACATCTTTTAAAAGCAGGATCTGAAAAATGTCCACTATCACAAACATGTAAGTTGTATCAACAAAGAAATATGAATGCTCATGCCTTTAAAAGACAAGTACAACATTGCAAAGATCAAAGTCTGTAATCTATCCATTGTCTATAGAAAAGGAAAAATTATAGCCAAGGTGCATGAGATAAATCATTTCTATGCCCATTCTGAAAGATGGAAATGATCCAAGTACCACACTCCAGTCGCAATGCCTCTTTTAAAACGTTATCAACTATCCTATTCATATCCCTATATATATGAGACAGAAATGTGTAAGAAAGTCATCATTTGTCATCGTATATCATCAAAAAATCACTCTAAGGTGAAATTTCTAAGCACTACTTTTTGTAACCATTGAGTAGTGAATCCCAAAAAATCTATAACTGTGTAACACCATATTCTTGGGCCAATTGTAGGGTTAATTTGAGAGCCATTAGGTTAAAGTAATTGTTAGTTTTTTGCTCTATTCAAAATTTGAAGGTTGTATTATGACTTGAGGAGAGGAGAGATACTAGATTCCTCGATAACCTCTTTTCGAGGGATGCCCGTGAAATACACCATCAAAATATGCCAAAAAAATGTTATATAATATTATTACATAATATTGTTATTAAAATAATTTTTTATATTAATAATTTTATTTTTTTTGTAAATAAAATTTATATTACTTTGCCTTAGCAAAAAACTTGTGTGTCTGAGTGTACATGATAGAATGCCAATTGTTCTGCCACCGTAGTGGAAACCAGAACATGTGGACAAGACAATTGTTCACTGCTCCAAAACTTTAAGAAAAAACGACAACTGTCAACATACAAACAAGGGGACTTTCCATTTGTTCTGCCACTAGCATGGAAACCAGAAAAAATGGTGGATTGAGTACCCTGACCACCTATCAAACCTAAACCAGAGAATAGGACAATAAATTAGTTGGGGTAATGATTATTGTGGGGCCTAAAAATGAGAATCTAACAACAATTTAGTATACATAATCACTATTTGGATTCCCAAGACTAGAATCTATAGTATCTTAGTCTTGAAAATTATTATTGTGGTCTCTACCTATGAATATTTAACATTATTTTAGTTGGATATTGGGTCATCAAGACCATTATGAGTGCATTTGTCAAGGCATGAATTGAAATTTTAATTAGTGACTCACATGGACCTCCCAAATAATGGTAAGAACATGGGTATCTAATAGGCATGGGGTCACCTTTGAGGTGTAAGCTATGCAATCTCAAAATAAAAATTCCTTCGAAAAAATTAGAACATGTATTAAAGTAGGCACCTATGCACAAGATTTTCATTTTCATTAGTCTCAATAGAATGACTATTGAAATGCAAGGGCATGAGAATCTAACAATATCTTATCTTGGATAATCATTATTACAATTCATAAAATGAGAACCTAACCATATATCAATATAGAAAATCACTATTGTAGTCGTTGAGCACCAAAATGATCCAGGTGGATATTGGGGGCCACCCACCTATTCCAAATTCCAACTGGTTCATCTTAACAATTTTCAATTCAACACGTTTCTCTATAATGGGGACATTTCTTTGTAATTGTGGGTTCTTCACTTTTGGGGCTGTCCTGAAGCCCTACACATCATCCAAGTGGATATTGGTGGCCACCCACCTATTCCAATTAGCCTATTTTGGAATTTTTCATGTCAGTACATCTTTCTGTACTTTTAGGGTCGTTTTGGGGCCCTAACCAATGTTTTCTTGGCTTACCACAGTCAAACCATAGATGGATTTTGAGATTGACAACATAATTTGTAGTTCTAGAAAATACCTTTCCAAAGGGCTATCACATGCCTAAAACAGAGATCGTATGTAGAAGTTACGACCCCGTGAAGTTGATGTACTAAATTACCCCAACGGGGCCCACATGAATTTTGATGCTTCTTCTCCCGGGGTTAGGTTTTTGGATGTCTAGGTTTTTGGCATTCATGTTTATCATAAAAATGTCTTCTGAGCCTCATTGTACTGATCTTCTTGCGAATGAGCATAGATGTCACATCTCTTCTTAGAGATAAAGCTACCACCATTCTAGCGAGACTTTCACTCTGTATTTTTACAGTCTCTGTACATTTATTTCATTAATAGAAATCATGTATTGTTGTATTTCTCTATTTCTTGAAATTTTTATGTGTATTTCATTGTAATATCTCTTCTTTCATTTTTGTTCTGAAAATAATCCGGATCAGTGGTATCAGAGCAGGCTTCTCTTGATCGTTTTTCAGTGCATGTCCCCGACGAGGTTTGAGTATAGCAAGTTGTGTCTCGAGCTTGTCTCTCTTGAGAAAAATCACTCTCGCACGCCCAAGAAACCCTCTATGGCGGAAGAAAAGAAAAACAAAACAAAACAAAAGATTCTATTAACCTGTTTCTTGAGCAAGCTCTCGCACGACAAAGGGATGAAATGATGGAGAATTTTGCCCAAATCCTTCAATGCCTACCAATAGCAACAGGCGCATTTTCATCAAGAGACCACTTTGGAGAAACCTCTCCCTTCAAGGTACAAGTTAATTTTTATATTCCCATATTTGAAGGTCAGATAGATGCGGATGCCTTAGAAAAATGGTTAAATTTGCTAGAAGGTTATTTCTCTGTTCACAATTTTTCCGATAGGGAAAAAATAACCTTTGCACTCCTCAAGGCTCTCCCCCATGTCAAACATTGGTGGGAAACTTACTTGGAGCAAAGTTCCACAGAGGAATCTGGAATATATGGGGCCGAGCCCACTTGGTATTTTTTTTGGATGTGGTCAAGGAACAATATTACCCTGTTGATAACTATGAAGACCAGTACATGAGATGGACCACATTGTGGCAAGAGAAGAGCCAAACAGTGCTGGTGATACAGATTTATGAGCGAAAAAAAATGAATAACAGAATGAATACAATAACACAGAGATATGGAGAACAAAAACAGATATCCAGTGAACAATAACTTCTATTGAATAAATAAAATAGTCTAAAAATGTAAAACTGTATAACTAAAAACAACTTGCTCAAATGGTGGTAGCTATATCTGAGAAGAGATGTGGCTTCTACGTGCATCCGTCTAAGCAGAATGATTACAATGAGGCTCCAAAGTCCTTTTTAACATTACTCATGAATGAAAAAACCTTATACATCCAAAAATATAACCCTAGGAGATGAAACGTCAAAAGTTATGTGGGCCCCGATGGGTAAGTTGGTATCTCAACTTCCCGGAGTCGTAACTTTTGCATACGACCTTCGTTTTAGGCGTGTGATAGCCCGTTGGAATCTTATTTTCGAGAAATACACATTATGTCATCAAAAGATGACTATGTTTATAATTTGTTTGTCACAATCCAAAAAAACCATTGTTTAGGGCCCCAAAATGACCATGAAAGTACAGAAAGATGTACTAACATGAAAACTTCCAAACTAAGCTGATTGGAATAGGTGGGAAGCCACCAATATCCTCCTCGATGTTGTGTAGGGATTCATGATATCCCTGCAAGTGTAGAACCCACAATTACAAAGAAATGTCATCATTACAGAGAAATGTGTTGAACTAAAATTTTTCAAGATGAGCTAGTTGGAATAGGTGGGTGGCCACCAATATCCACCTGGATCATTCCTCCCCCCTTATGAAGAAATGATCTCCATTGCATTGAGTGCCACCATCAGGTGAGGAAATTTCTGTTGAATTTGGCCCCGGGTGAGCCACTTGCCTTGGTGCAAGAGTTTCCCTGCCTTAACAACCCGATAAAGTTGGATCCTTTGTTCGTGAGTTCCCTTGACCCATGTGTCCACTATCTAATCAGTGGATGTTTGTTCCATGCAGTCAGGGTTGAGCTCTATCGGTGCCAATTGTTTTGTGATCTCCGAGGTGTCCAATAATGGTGTAAAATATGGTTGAAGGAGGTCCACATTGAACACTGGGTGAAAGCCAAGGAAGGAGTGTTGAGCCTAAAATTATTGTCACCCACAACTTTGGTGATAGTGTAAGGCTCATAGTGAAGTGGACAAAGATTTCAATGTGGCCCTATAAGGAGTTCCTTCTACAAATGTAACCAGACCTTGTCTCCCACCTGAAACTTGTGTGGTACTTGGTGTTGATCATGGTGCTTCTTGTACTTAGCATTGGATTTCTGCAAAATCTCATGGACATGTCGACAGATGTGTTGAATCCGCTCAATGAATTTGGTGGATTTTTCGACCTCAGACTGAACATGGGAATATTTTGTCTGTGTGGTTGCAAAAGGTAGTGCAACATCAATGGGACCCAAGGGTTGGAATCCCAACCCCACAATGGATTTTTGGCCATCAGTTTGAGGGTGGAAGGCAGTGGATTTAGTGAGCTTGGTGTCCAACAGTGACGAGATTCTCGACCAAAATGTGTTGAGTAATTTGATGTCCCAATCGAAGATGATGGTCTGCGGTATCCCAAAATGGACCCACACTTGTTCGAAGAAGAGTTTGGCAGTGTCTGTCATTGTGATTCTCTTCTTGCAAGATGTGAGAATGGTCATCTTCAAAAACTGATCAACCACCACAAGTAACCAATAATTTCCTTGCTTGGTAGATGGAAGGCCATCCATGTAATCCATCGAGATGGATTCTCAAGGCCTCTCAGTAGTAGGAAGAGGAGTGTATAAGACTTGCTTCTTGATGGTTGTCTTGGAAATGGAACATGCAGTGCAAGATCTAATATACTTGTTGACGTCTTGTCAAAGTTTTGTCCAATAAAAATGTTTTTTGTAGAATGACAACAATTTTCTCCACGCCAAAATGTCCTACCACTCGACTGTAGTGAGCCTCCAAAATCATCTTTGCACGTTCGCTTGCAGGAACACAAAGGTGGACCAGATGGCATAATAGTCCATCCTAAATGTGAAAATTGGTGGCATTCACGCCTATACCCAAGATTTGATAGGTGGTGACGAAGTCAGGATCTCGTTGATAAAGTTGGGGCCACTCAAATGCTTCATGCCCACAGGAATGGAGCACCGTGGTGAGTGCAACCACGGGAGGTTGACTGAAGCAGTCAATGACACGATTTGTACTCCCTGTATTATACTTGATGTCGAGATGGAACTTTTGCAGGTATGTGGACCACTTTTGATGGCAGTCATTTTGAAACTTCCCCTGTGTCTATATGAACTGTAGAGGCTTGTGATCAGTGTGGATGCTTTTCTCCTTTCCCATAATGTAATGTTTCCATTGATGACATGCTTGCACAATGGAATACATTTCCTAGTCATAGGTGGGGTATTTTCCAATGGTATCTGAGAGTATCTCACTATGGTATGATATTGGATGATCGTGTTGAGTGAGAACTGCACCTATAACATAGTCAGATGCATCAATCTCAATCTTGAATGATTATTACAGATCGGGTAAGGAGAGTATTGGAGTTGATCACAAGCGATGTTTCAGATCATCAAATGCTCGTTGTTATTCCTTACCCCATGAGAAATTTTCCATGCCACCGCCCTTGGTCACTTAGCTAAGGGCCCATGCAATATGGGATAATCCCAACATGAACCGTCGGTAGAAGTTAGCAAGTCCCAAGAATCTCTAAAGCTCGGTTAGTGTGGTCGGGGCTGGCCAATCACGGATGACTTGGATCTTATATGGATCCACATGTACCCCATGCTCATCAACAATGTAGCCCAACTATTGGACCTTGTCCATGCCAAAGGTGTTTATTTTGTCAAATTTGGGTCATCAACTTTTGATGCATTTTAATGTTGTTAACATTGTTTTTTGGACCTATGATGGCTCAAGGTTTCTATGGGCATGCTTAAGCTTTAAAAACATCTATTCTTCTCACCTATACCTTTATAACAAGCTATCATGTGCCTAAAATTGAGTTCTATGAGAGATTTTAGGCCTTGGTAAGGTAAAAGTCCAAATATTCCCCATTTGTCCAAGTGGTGACCATGTAAACTCATCATAATTCGAATATGGGGAATTAATAATCTAGGGGAATCCACTGGAGACTTCTAAAAGCATCATGAAGGTTCCAAGAGGGTTTAAAAACCCTAAATCTAATTGTAACCTTAGTTCTAGCTATCAAAAGATTAGCATAAAAAGGGAAGAGGGTTTGTTTTTTCATTAGTCATTGGTTATTCCATTATATGGGAAAGAGTGTGGAGGACTTGATAATATAGCAAAGAGATAGCAATAGATTGCAAAGGACTACATAATAACATAGTGTCGCATAACTTCAGAGTAAACTTGGAAAGCTTTGTATCCTGTATTGTCATATCCATAATATAAGAAGATGAAAGGCATAGTCCTTCATTGAATGTTGGTTTTCCCATGTGGGTTTCTAGGGTAAATATTTGTGTTTTTTTGTGTGTGTCATGCTATTGTAGTATATTTCATATGTCATGGTAGTTAAATAATATGAATGAAATGTTTTAGTTTTGTTAAAGTGTTAAAAATTACAAATGGATAACCTCATAGTCAAGCATAGGCTCACTATAGTCATTTAAGTTTAGATCTGTTTTGATGAGCCAACCATTGGAATATCCAAGGTGATTTACAAATCATCCTTAAATAAATGAATTATACTCTCTTAACACAAATGGTACTTCCTACCTTCATTGCATGTTTTGTGACTTTCTTTCAATTTATTTTCTACATCTCGCCTTCGTGCCAATTAGTGTGATTTACCCATGTAATGGTTCCTACCATCTTGCTACCAAGTTGAATGTTGGGGTCACCTTTTTAAGGCAAGGAATTGGACTCTACAAAATAAAGGTGTAGCCTTTTTTATAAATAAATGAGTCTTCCATTCAAACTAAGGTTAATCCCCTTGTAAACAAAGGTAAGTGTTGCCTTCAAAATGATTGCATCAACCTTTTAATAATGAAGGCATCAAACTCTTGCAAATGAGCACTTGGCCTCTAAAAAATGATGCAATTGGTATTTTAAAATGAAGTCCTTATGACTATTCCAAACAATACTTTTGACACAAAATATTCATGAGAATTATCTTAAACATGGAAGTCGTTTCCTAGATCCATTTTGGATCACACCTCCCCAATCAAAGGTGATTGGCTCCCACAAAAGATTTTAATATCTCAAGATATTCTCTGCTCTTTTAGATTAGGACTTCGTTTCTCTTTGAATCACTAGTTGTAGACATTCTACTCTTTATTTCATGCTTTAAAACCTTACATAGATGAAAGTCTAAAATTTTTAACATTTGTACACCTTTTACAACTATCTATTTCACTTCACCCAATGGGGTATATATGCATCAATATGATGTTTGTCCTCTTCCTCCTCATTGTGGTTTGTTGAATTGTAACTATTGTGTTGTTTATCCTCTTAACGCATTATATTACTACTAGAAGGCACATGATCAAATAATTCTTCCTGGGTGGATGTGAGTCAGTACTTACAGCATTTGTATCTCCCTTGTATGTTTTCCTCTATATATGGAGTCTTATACTTGACTTGGTTGCTCCTTGAGCTATCAAAATCACAATTATTCCTTTAGACTGATTCCTCTCCAGTTTTCATCAACATCGTCCTTTTGTTCTCCCTCGTTCCACTTTTTGTATGGTATTTTCCATTGCAACTTGTTCTTTGTTCACTACTCATCCATTTTATTTTTTATTATGGAGGTCTTATGCTTGTGGATGCCATCTCCCATAATATATTCCTAGAATCCTTGAAAAACTCAATCTAAGGTTTGAGAAAAGTTTTATTAGCACTATTCTCCTAAAATGGTATCATTGTTGAACTTGTAGAAAACTTTGTCTTAACTTATTTGTTAAAAAATCAAGCACGATATAGGGCACAAGGTCTTGGAGGAAAAGGCATTAATCCATATTCACTCAATTATAATATTCATTCCAATGACACAATTTTATAGTACATGAATGAAACCACCTCATAAACTATTTTTTCTCTCACACTAACACCTCATCAAGAGATAAGGAAAGGAGGAAAAATTGGATATAATACATAGTTAGAATTAAAACTACATCCCATAATGTGAAATGCATAAAGGTGGTGTAGGAATTCATGATTGTATAGGGAGTCACGGGCTAACAATCCCCCCCTTGACCATAAGTTCGAAAAATAATACCAACAAGGCAATAATAACTAGTATCGTATTCAAGTCTTCAATCTAAAAATCTTGAGTTGAGCCTTGATGAAGAACTACCCAAAAGCCTACCAAATTTGGATGATAAAAACTCATAGGATTTGGAAAATCCCACTGTGTAAACATGTGAGCTAGAATGCTTATAATTGTTCACTGATGTGAATTCCAATATTTGATGAGAGTGAAAACATGAGAAGTGAATCAACTGTAGCTCTGACACATCCCTGAAAATGCCTGACAATCCAATCAAATGCCAAGAAACAATGCATATGGATCTAGCTATCCTCTTCTATGTTGAATGACCATCTGGGTGAAAAAAATGTCCACGATATTACTTTGAAAAATTACACAAAAACAGTGTCAATCAACATCCCAATAATCAATTTGAATTTCTATTATCATTCAACTGAACCATAATTCCGCCAAATAACAACTGAGTAGTAAACTAGGTGCCCTACTAGAATTGCTCAAATATTAAACCAATCATCATGCTTAGATCAAACTCAAACAATCAATGGATGTCGCATAAAATACAAGTGGTAGAAACCTCAAAAATTCCCATTTGGAAATTTATCACAAGTTATGAAATATTTGCAATGCTCTTGTTGTTGTTGTTGTTGTCTCCCATTTAGAATTTTGTAAGTCTGTCATCTAGTACATACTATTTTTTGTTGTTGTCAAAACTTGAAGTGTGGCAATCATTGTATGTATTCCCCCCTTTGTTAGTTGAAAGGTGAGAATTCATGGGTTTTCATGTGGGTTACCCTAAACCAATTCATCATTGTATTTGGTGGTTTTGTTTGACTGCTAACCATTTGCAATTCATTTTGTGGTTTTAGTTTACCACTAACCATTTCACTCATTAATGTATTATCTCCCTTAAGGTGCAAGAGAGTTTCATCAATGTGCTTCCCCTTTTGAGGTGCAAGAGAGTACCATTTTCATTTTCATGGGATAACATTCTTCCCCTTTCTTCCTAGGCTACCATACCTTCTTGGTTCTTTCCTTTTAATTTTTGGTGTGAAGCTCTAAATTAAGATTCCAACACTCCACCATCTAATGTGACAATGACTAGAGAAGTTATTATATTTCTTGAGGAAGGTTATACACCTCCTCCCTTGATATATTTGGGGTTCCATACATTGTTTATGTTTTTATTTTTTTGGTGCTAGAAAGGTATCCTAGCATCCTCTTTAGTTCTTGGAGTTCCCTAGGCATTTAGCATGATATGGATTCCAAGGACATTCATCCACACACTATCTTCTCTTGCTAGATAAAGAGGAAGGGAAAGAGTACCAACAATGGTCTACCTCGTGGCCTTTCTTCCTACAACAAAAACAAATAATGAAATGCTTTCGTTTTCCATACTTCTTGGACTTACCCTTGGGATTTTGTGTGTTGGTGCAGCCTTGGATGTTGGGGACACATTTTTTCTTCCATTGTTCAAGATTGCATTCACTAAGCTTGCATTGAGTTGCGAGAATGGTGAACTATTGTCTACTCCATTTATGGTTCTCTTCTCCTCAAGCAACAACCTTCCTTATAGCGACCTTTTCCTTCACAAAGGTGATTTTCTTGAGAGCATTGGTACCTCATTGAAGGGGTGGGTTCTTGTCGATGCCCTCAAAATGATTATTGTCTAAGGCTTAAACCATTCGTCTTAAGACCTTGGTCATTATATCCCATCCTGTGCAATATTTTAGTGCCTATTTATTTGGTATGTAATTTAAATTGCCTCAGAGTTTATATTGTTGAATCAACACCTTCAAATTTAAGGGATAAAGGTATAGATATAAGTATAATGACCCATCCTAACTACCCTTACTTGATTTGTGAGGTATGAATTTAGTATTAACATATCAATTATTGGACCTTATGCCAAGTTTCTTTGTTAAGTTTAAAGGTGTTGATGTTTTGGTAGCTACGGGAGGTATTCCCTCCTGAAAAAATTCTCTTTGAGAAGAAGAAGATTCTAAGAAGTCAAAGGAAGACCATTGAACAGTTGAAGAACACCCCGGAAAAGAATAAATTGAAATAGAAGACCACAGAAGCAAAGTCACCCCACGAGAAATAATAAAGTAATTATGAAGACCCAGAATAAGAAGTTGGCCTAAGACAGGCGCCCAGATTAGTATAAATACATTTCTAGGGAAGTTCATTTGTATAGCCATGGATTTCTCCTTCTGTAGTGTGCACTAGGCAATTATATCTACAGTTGCAGTTTCGTTATTTCTGGTCTTTGGTTCTCTTGGAGAGTGCACCCCACTTGGGGAAGGATATTCTTGGTGGTTCTTGGTGATATCTCTTGTGAAATACCTATGGAAGAGTTGCGCTAAGGTTGTGTGGTGCTTCTGAATTGCTTTATGCCAGTTGCAGTTGTAGTCACAATTACAGTTGCAATTGGTGTTACCAATTGTCAGTTGTGCGAGTTGTGTGGTGTGTTATCTTTCTCTAGTGATGCACCTATCTTGCACTAGTTTTGTGGTGTTGATCAATTATCTAATCCTCGCTAGGGTTTGAAAAGAAGAAGATAAGTATTTTTTATCAAGGTTTATTCATTGTTGGTTTTCTCTTATGAATAGAGCGTATTCATGGCTGTATTGGAATACTCTCTCTAAGAAAAGTTGGTTGGGTTTTCCCCAGGATAAATCTTTGTGTCTTCTTGTGCTTGTTTATCTGCAGCGTATATATTTCAGTATATGATTATTGAATGTTAAAATAAGATAAAAATACTATGGTATATCTAATCTTAATGAAACTAATGAAAATATAACATGGTATTAGAGCATGTTTCCTTCAGAATAGTCTAATCGTTGGAAGGAAGATAGTGAGATTTTTCGCTGCACATGCAATTTGTTGTTGCACAGTTTTCTTTGACAAGATCGTTGAGAACTTGTTATAAAGTCGATTGGGACAAAATCCCCCATTGATAAACTCGCCCTAATCTAGTGCACCTATTGCACTTCTCAGATTGACTTTCCATCAAAATTGAATTTTGGGAGTTTTAAGCTTGTTGACATTTTTCCTGGACATTGAACCTTTTGATTCAAATTTATAAATTTTTCTTATTGATGTAATGTCTCATATTAGAAGACAAGTTGGATGGTGTACTTGTATATAAGATGAGGGTGTTTGTAGGAGATGTACACTTAGAAAAAGGACATTTATCCAAGCAGTGACAGTAGATCCAAAGGGATCTTAGATCTAGTGCACTCAAAGGAAGCCCAAGAGTTGGAGGCAACAATGACAATGTCTCCTACAATATAGAACAAATCAAATGAGACAACATCAACTAGACTCCATGTTTGCATATAAGGTTTGATATTTTATACCACTGCAGCTTAAGTAACTGTTGTAACTAGAATAACAGTCTTTAGAGTTCTATTGCTGCTATTGCTATCAAATGTTTAGTAACACTTGAATATTATTGGTCATTAAGTAAAAGCTCATTATTAATGATGCACTTGTTTATAAGATAAATTGATCTCCTCTAGCAAATGTTCTTGGTTGTTGAACTTGTTCCAGACAGGTTATCTTGTAAATTCCATGGAGGTTACCATGGAGATGTTGTTGTTCTTGTTTCTTGTTTTGAGCAGGTTATCATGGAGGAATGATTAGTCACAACACTCGACGAGTGTTGTTCTTATTTCTTGTTATTGTATTTTTGTTTTGGCTCTTGTTCTAGGCAGGTCACAAGTGATAGCTCTGAGAAGGAGCTACTATGATGATTGTTCTCGTTCTTTTTTTTATTATTGTTCTTATTATAAGAGCATTATTCTTGTCTGTTGTTTTCCTTTGTTGTTGCTCTTGTTCTAGGCAGGTCATAGGTGATAACTCTTAGAGGGAGCTATAATGACTATTGCAAGAGACGGCATATTATATGGTCTCTATTTGAGACATGGAACAGAATATCCAGAAATAGAGTTGTGTACATGAACATACACATCCATGTAATGAAGGACGAAGTCAAAACCTTCTGGCAAGAAGGGTACTTTTGTAGGATACAGAGTATCTCATATAAACATTGATTGTAAGGAGAAAAAGGATCCGAAGATGACTGTACAAATCCCTCTAGTTCAGTTGATCACTCTTTAGATCCACCCAAAATCATTGCAGTGACCAAGAAGAGACCAGCATGGTCCCATGATACTTTGTAGGATGCAAAGAGATACATATATATGGAATTGATGAGCCAAGAGGAGTAGATGGATCCACCAGTGGTGAGGCAGGCGGCCCCACCAAGTACCAACTTAGAAGGAGCTAGATTTCAGAGGGAGTCGGCCCTCGGGATCCAGTAGGGAGGAGAAGACTCCCCAGGATAGTTCATAGAATATCAGATTTCAGAGGAGGTAAGCACATGCAGATGGAGCAGATGGCTCCGGAGATTATATAGACTCTGAGGGATTCAAGATTTAGAGGGAGCATGCAAACTCAAAGTGAACCTGATCTCAGAGAGAGTCAGTGTCTTAGAGACTTTCATTCATAAAGTATACCTCCTCAGAATTATATGGGAGAGAGAGATGTCTTTCAGGTGCCATGAGTTGAGGAGGCTAGATTAAAGCTTCAGAGGCTTCAAGGAGATATGGGACCTCTTGGGAATATTCCCTTGTTTTAGTGACAGAGGAGGAAACCAGTCAAAAGGAATGGATATGGATTTTTTCCTTGGTTCCAAGACCAAAACGGAAGTCAGTGGTAGCTTCCAAGTTGATCTAAAAGATCAAGCATGTTGGAGATGGCAACATAGAGATGTACAAAGCTTGATTTGTGGCCAGAATATTCTCCTAGAAAGAGGGAGAAGATTATGATGAGACACTTGCTCTAGTATCCAAAAGAAGTGTACATAGAGAAGCCACATGATACATGAGAAGGAGTCTCATGTTTGCATATTGAAGAAGGCTTTGTATGGGTTTAAGCAAGCACCGAAGGTAGGATATGCCAGACAATTATTTTGATGAGCTTGGGGATGGTTTCCCCTTAATATTGGATGAAATGTTTCTTACAGGGGATGAGAAGCTCACAGATGGGTGCAAGAGGGAACTCACTTCATAGTTCGAGATGAAGGATCCAGGTCTGATGCATTATTTCTTGGGATTGGAGGTGTGGATGAGGCTAGATGAGAGTTTCCTTAGCTAAGGAAAATATATTGTTGAGATCCTACAAAGATTATGGATGATGGACTGTGAGTCCATGCCCACACCTATGATGACAAACATGAAGCTCTTGAGTGCTTCATCTTCAAATTTGGTGGACCCCACGATGTACAAAAAGTTGATTGGATCCTTGATGTACTTGGTTAACACCAGGAAAGACATATTTTTTGGAGTGAGAACTTTGAGTCAGTACATGGTTGAGCCTAGGAATGTACATTAGATAGATGAAAAACATGTGTTGAGGTACCTAAATGGTACAGTTGGATATGGATTGATACATGTCTCGGATGGAGATGTGAAGTTGTAAGGTTATACAGACTTTGACTTGGTAGGGAGTGCAGTGGACCGGAAAATCACATAAGGATGTTGCTTTAGATGTCAACGACACTGAGTACAACAGAGGTAGAGTATATATCAACCATTGTTGCAATCCATGAAGCAGTGTGGCGTTGGAATTTGCTTACAGGATTATTTGATCTAGAGTTGGAGCCAACTTTGATACATTTTGATAATAAAAGTTGTATGAAGCTTTCAAAGAATCTTGTCTTTCATGATAAGCCAAAGCATATAGAGGTCAAATACCATTACATATTAGACATGGTGCAGAGAGGAGTTGTGGAGCTCCTATACATATCCACAAATGAGCAAATAGAAGACATTCTCGCCAAGCCTATGTGTAGAGTGAAGTATGAGTACTTCATAGACAAGCTTGGTGTGATGTAGAACATCCACCCTCATTGAGAGGGAGGTGCATTGTTTTTCTTCCTATCAGCTAACCCCTCTAGCCTCATGTGAGGTGACTGGGGGGGGGTAATGCATTATCGGACCCAATGAGAGAAGAAACATCACACACATAGTCGTGAGGACTATGGGAGTATATTTGTGCTACTGGATGAGACTATGACTATGACTGATGGCATGGTAGTAGCTGTGTGCTACTAGTTGATTGTTGTGTAGTTATAGAGACCATCAATTATGACTATGGTTGATGGCATGGTAGTAGTTGTGTGCTACTAGTTGATTGTTGCGTAGTCATAGGGATTGTAGACTATGGTTATGATTGATGGAATGGTATTAGTTGTGTGCTACTGCTTGATTGTTTCATAATCATGGAGACTAATGGACTGCATGGTGGTAGCTTGTGTAGCTACCAATTGATTGCATGATATGACTATGGTTGATGGCATGGTAATAGTTGTGTGCTACTAGTTGATTGTTGCATAGTCATAGAGTTTGTGACTATGGTCGATGGCATGGTAGTAGTTGTGTGCTACTAGTTAATTGTTGCATAGTCACAGAGATCATAACTATGGTTGATGGCATGGTAGTATCTTAGTGCTACTAGTTGTTTGTTGCATAATTATGGAGACTAGTGGATGGCATGGTAGTAGTCTTACGACTACTAGTTGATTGCAAATCATGACTATAGATGATGACATGGTAGTAGCTTAGTGCTACTAATTGATTATTGCATAGTCATGAGAGACTACTAGATAGCATGGTAGTAGCTTAGTGTTACTAGTTGATTTCTATGTAGTTGTGACAACATGGTGGAAGCTTTGTGTTGCTAGTTGAGTGTTGGAGAGCATGGTAGTAGCTTAGGGCTACTATTTTATTGCAACATAGTCATATAGACTATGGCAGAGGATGGAGCAACTGATGGTGTGGTAGTAGTTGTGTGCTACTAGTTGATTTCAGAGTAGTCAGTGGACTACTAGATGAAGACATCGTGGAAGAATACCTCCCTAGCTAAGAGGGAGTGTTGAAGTTTTGGTAGTTGCGGGAGGTATTCCCTCCTGGACAACTTTTCTTAGAGAAGAAGAAGATTCCAAGAAGTCAAAGCAAGACCATTGAACAGTTGAAGAACACCCTAGAAAAGAATAAAGTGAAATAGAAGACCATAGAAGAGAAGTCGGCCCACAGGAAATAATAATAAAGTGGAAATATAATTTCCACGAAGAGAAGTCGGCCTAAAGAAATAATAAAGTAATTATGAAGACCCATAATAAGAAGTTGGCCCCAGACAGGTGCTCAGATTAGTATAAATACAGGTATGGGGCGGTTCATTTGTACAACCACAGAGTTCTCCTTCTGTAGTGCGCATTATGCACCTGCAGCTGCAGTTTCTCTGTTTACAATTTTTGGTTCTCTTGGAGAGTGTGCCTGTAATGTCCCCACTTTGGGACATCATCACAGAGCAGAGGTTTATGATGACCAGAGTAGCCAAATGGAGGTTATAGAAAATACAGGGCTTATTGAGAGGCATTATGGGGTCCAACTTTCATTTCTCATCATATTCCATCATTATGAGCCATTCCACACAGGTTGGCTTTGGTTCTGTTGCATTTTGACGATTTCCATGATTTTGACTATTTGATCTATGAGCTAATTGAATTCACTAAAGAGATCATTTTGGGCACATTACTTGGAGGAACCTCTCACTGTAATAGCTCATTAGAATCAGGATAAGGAACACTACAGGATGGGATGGTGAGAAGTGACTTTCAGTGGCCAGGGAAGCCACAAGGAGAGATAAGGTGTTTTTCAGAGGTAAAAAGGTTAATTAATTAATTAAAGTGATTTAATTAATTAATTAAATATTATTAAAATGAAAGTCACTTTGGAGGGACAAGGAGAGCAAAAAGTATAAGGGAAAGTCAAGGAACTCTACTCGTTCATTCATGTATGATCATATTTTGATATCTGGCTTTTAGCTAGTGAGCCCAGCATTGGGGGTTTTGAGGGTTTTGACTTAACAAACCCTAGAGGACGATTCAGTGGTGAAAGATTCCACCTAGCTTGTCCAAAGCTTGGTATTGGAGATGCAATACTCTCCCACACCATTCTAGTTCCAGATCTACTCAGTTGTAGGAGGATTCCACATCAGTTACTTGTGTAGATAGAGAGAGGGTGCACCAGTTGGGGGTTTCCAGCA
>ML798296.1:64167-89692 GCA_009831015.1 Picea engelmannii | reverse complement strand
TTCATTGTAGCAGGTTTCTCTATTTCATGAATAAAAGCAGTTTTGAGATGTTTTGGCTTGTCTATCATATTGCGTATGGTTGAGGTATGTTCCATGGTTATATCTTCTTATTTATTGCTGCAACACATATATAACACATCAGTTAACCCTAAGGCCGAAATCAAGAGGCCATCCTACAAGTAAACACATCTAAACAAGTAGGTCTGTAAAGTGTTTGACAAAATACCACAACCAGAAAAAGTTTAAAAGACACCCAAAACTGTGATGTTCCTCGCATAATGGCCTGGGATCATGTATCAGAGCTTAGAATCCTACCAGCCTGAGGGATCTTCCATAAGAAAATATGGGGTCTCTAGATTTTGTTAGAGAAGCGGTGAGTTGTGAAAGGGAATATCATGCACTTTGTAAGAGACTTGGGCCTCTAATAATGCTCCAAAAGTTTATATCCATGGAAAACCCCAGTTGGAGCGAATATGAGGTGACATATTGGACCAACATAGTAGAGGGAAACAGAGCTAGAGCAGCTAGATGGAGGGAAGCACAGAGAAACCCCACACCCATTAGGATCACGCAACTTTGCTACAGTTGCAAGGTGCCTTGGGAACCAAATCATAGGTGTAGGGGTAAGGGTAAGAAGCATATCATTGAGGTGCACTATGATAGTGATGATGAGGATTTGGAGCAGTCTGATGATGATAGTGAATCTTGCACAGAGGCTAGTGATAGTAACTCTTGCACATAGGCTGATGATTCTAGCACGCTTGAGGAGGATGATGACCCTTGTATAGTGGATAGATAGTTGGGAGGACCCGTTGATAGTACCAGTACTTCAGCAGGCATATCGCATGGTGTTGATGACCTTACGCCCCAGCAGAGTGGTGACACTAGTGAGGACGCACACGTGTTAGCACTTACAGATGACCAAAATCCTATGGTGGATGTGACACATTTGTCGTATTTTCAGACATCCATGATAACCATGTTACATGAGGATACCAGTGGCATGTCATATATGATGGAGGAGACTTGTGTGAGGGACGCACACCATGGGCGCATGGATCCACAGATCCAGGAGGAGACATAGGATGTGCAGGTAGTTGATCCTACACTTACAGATCAACATGAGGAGATTGAGTCACATCTTTTAAAGACTCCATTAGTTGAGCAGATTGTGGAGACTGATAGGGTGATGGAGCACTTACTTCCAATATTGGCCTGCATTGATGAGGATGCACTCTTTAGCAGTCAGAATGACCATGGCACGTGTCTGGATACATCTACATGGGATCCAGGCACAGATGATAGTAGCAGGGTGAGTGCACAGGAGGATACGGCTGCTCATACAGGATACAATGTGATGCGGAGGGAGATAACACCTATTGATGGGGTGCAGTGGTAGACAGGAGGACCCAACATCATAGTAGACAGTGGGCAGTTCAACACGTTATCTTATGCAGAGATTGTTTTTGGGGACTCCAGAGTTGACACTAGCAGGAGTGACAACAATAGTGAGGGATATGAGGTGGCACCTCAACATGACCATGATCAGGAGCCACACCACTTAGTAGCACAGTTGAGAGTCAGTGAGGCTATGATCATGGAAGCCACTAGGCATAGTGATGACATACATGCGTTGATGGCAGATTTTTGTTGGAGAGAGTCAATGGAACATGGTAGTTCAGATGAGGGAATTACCATGGATGATTTTCATACTCTCAGGGAGAGAGTATCTGTGATGAGGATTGACTACCAACAATTGTTGACTGACAAGGAATACTTATTGAGGATTGGTGAGATGTAGAATGAGGCTCTGAGGGAGCAGGAGTTGGAGGTAGACAGACTTACTCAAGAGTTGAAGAGCACTTGAGGATTCTTGACAGGCACACAGACTGCCTTTCAAGAATCAGAGTCTAGGTCAGATGAGTCTCTTGAGGAGATTCACCAGACATCCACTTCATATGTCTTAGTGGACACTCAGATGTATCAATTAATCACGCTAATAGAGGATGTTGGTGATCTAACAGAGGAGCACCAGTTGATGGAGGACACTTCCATTTGTGTTCCGAGAGTGGTTGACCTCCATATAAAGGTTGATCCAGTAGTATGCCCAGGATCTATGATGCAGCATGAGTCTACAGGAGACGACATGAGTATGCCAGAGAATATAGTGATTAGTGATAGCTCACATGTACTTGCCAAGATGTATGGTGGGATTCAGAGGGGTGTACTACCTTGTAGAGAGGAGACACACTTAGGGGAGCATGCAGAGGTCACTCCTTTGTAGCAGCATATGGTTATGAGATATCACCTTCACCATTTCAGCAGTTGTAGAATATGGAGATTGGCTTACCAACAGTTGGGGGAGTTACTTCTAGTTGTACTTGATGATTGGGGTTTAGTGAGGGCTACAGGCGAACAATCATCAGGGGTACAGGTAGACGTGCTCTTGGTCGAGTCCTTGGGATTGACCGAGGTAGGTGGTATTTTTCAGCCCTACAGTCAGCTATAGATGTCTTTGTTACTTACCTTTTCCCGACATTTTTATCATGGACAATAGCATGAGGAGAGATAGACAGTGGAAGAGGGCATGGGGAGTGCCTAGGTCGAGGCCACCTGACATGAGTATCTTTACGACATCTAGCCGGGTAGAGATGGATCGTCATAGGCAACCAGTTGAGACTTGGTGTGTGATAGAGAGCATCATGGGCCAGGTGATAGTAGATGAGCACGGAGGGCTTCTGATAGTGATCAGTCTCACACGGGAGAAGTTAGAGGGGATTGGAAGTGATAAACTTCCAAGTTTTCCATGGGATCCAGGAGTCCATTTTGTTAGCAGGATGTTTATGTTGACCCAGGTTGTGCCAGAGAGCCACACACTCCACCTTGGTTTGGTTTGGAGTGGGCCTGCAGGTACTTGTCCTATGGGGCGAGACCTTTTCTCCCGCTTGATCATCATGATAGGGCATGGATATTTCTGGACAGGTACTTCTTCTATAGAGGTATCTTCACTAATACAGTTTCTGGATAAAAGGTCAAATGGTCACAGGTATTTCAGTTGGAGGACCCAGGAGAGGAGGATTTAGGATGTATGCAGGGGGAAAACAGTCATGGTTAGAGTAATACAGGGCCATCAGGGTGATCTTCGACAGAGGTTAGTATGGGACCCAGCGATTGCGGGATTGAGTATTTCACTGACTGACAGGGGATAATTTACCATTGCAGGGGAAAGTTGTTCTCACTTTCCATTGAGCTTCAGTATTGAGAGGAGTGCATCGCTTGTGGGTGTCTCACGGAGGTCTTACAACACCTCGTTTGTGCATCAGCATGAGAAGTTGATGGATGTCGTCTGGATCTTGGTAGAGACTTGGAGGACAGATTCGTTCCAAGATGAGGCCATGTGTCATATGCAGGAGACTTCCAGAGTTGATGTATTTCAGGACTATGCATCCCAAGAGCTAGTAGTTCATGACTTGATATGGGACCCATGGGGCAACATGTGTGATTGTTCATCTTTGGGGGGGTTATATTGTGCACCGCACAGGTGGACATGGGATCCTGGTATTATACTTGAGGGGATTCAATTATTGCTTGAGGACAAGCAATTTTTTAGTAGGGAGGACTGTAATGTCCCCACTTTGGGACATCATCATAGTACAAAGGTTTACGATGACCAAAGTAGCCAGATGCAGGTTATAGAAAATACATGGGTTATTGAGAGGCATTGTGGGGTCCAGCTTGCATTTCTCATCATATTCTATCATTATGAGCCATTCTGTACAAGTTGGCTTTGGTTCTGTTGCATTCCGACGATTTCCATGATATTGACTATTTTGAGCTATGAGCTAATTGAATTCACTGAAGAGGTCATTTTGGGCACATTACTTGGAGGAACCTCTCAGTGTAACAGCTCATTGGAATCGTGAGAAGAAACAATACAGGATGGGATGGTGATAAGTGACTTTTAGTGGACAGGGATGCCACAAGGAGAGATAAGGTGTTTTTCAGAGGTAAAACGATTAATTAATTAATTAAAGTGGTTTAATTAATTAATTAATTAATTATTATTAAAATGAAAGTCACTTTGGAGGGACAAGGAGAGAAAAAAGTATAAATAAAAGGCAAGGCCTCTACTCATTCATTCATGTATGATCATATTTTGATATCTGGCTTTTACCTAGTGAGCCCAACATTGGGGGTTTGGAGAGTTTTGACTTAACAAACCCTAGAGGATGATTTAGTGGTGAAAGATTCCACCTAATTTGCCCCAAGATTGCTCTCGGAGATGCAATACTTTCCCACACCATTCTAAGTCCAAATCTACTCAGTTGTAGCAAGATTCTACATTAGTTGCAGGGGTAGAGAGAGAGAGGACGCACCAACTAAGGTTTCCAGCAAGAGGGGTGCACCATTCATTGAGGGAAGATTTGTCCTAGCTGAATAGAGGCGATTTTGGGAATTCCAGGTATTGGATTTCTCTTGCAGGTGTCTTAGAACCATTCTTGGTTTTTTCTAGAGGCACTTCAATGGAGGATTCATTTGTATTGATAGTGGGACGATTTCCCAAGAGGAGGGCACACCATTATTTGGAGGGTAGCTAGATCTAAGGATCTAGTCGGTATTTGGCCTAGTTGAGCACTTGGGTTTTCATTGTCATGCCCCGATCTATCATTCTAGTGGATTGGTGGAGTTGTTGGAGGTCTCTAGGAGAGAGGCCGAATTATTAGGGTTTCACCAATTCAGGAGGGCGCACCATTCATTGGAGGAGGTTCAAATCCATATGGTTTGAGAGGGATCTTGGAGATTCGAGCACCTGGGTTATTCTTTCCATCACCTGATCTACCGTTTGGAATCTTTCCTAGGGTGATTGGACACATTTGGTAGCAGGACCGAATTGTTGAGGAGTTTCAGCATTCCAGCAGGACGTGGCATCATCCGGTTAGGGTTTTTGCACTTCATACGGCCATATCTACCTTGGCATTGGTCTTCATCTCTTATCCAGCCTTTGGAGGCTTATTTTGTATAGTTGGGAGATTTTTGTAGCAGCTCATACTTCTATCTTGGAGCCATCTGTTGAGCATTCCAGATCGACATCTTCATTGTAGTAAGTTCCTCTATTTCATGAATAAAATCATATTTGGGATGTTTTGGCTTGTCTATCATATTGCATATGGTTGAGGTATATTCCATGATTGTATCTTCCTTTTATTTGCTGCAAGACACATATAAACACATCAGTAAACCCTAAGGCCGAAATCAAGAGGCCATTATGCAAGTAACACATGTAAACAAGTAGATCATCCAAGTGTTTGATGAAATACCACAACCAGTAAAAGTTTAAAAAGACACCAAAACCATGATGTTCTTGGCCTAATGGCTTGGGATCATTACAGTGCCCCACTTGGGGAAGGATATTCTTGGTGGTTCTTGGTGATCTGTCTTGTGCACTACCTCTAGAAGAGTTGTGCTAAGGTTGTGTGGTGTTTCCCAGTTGCTTCGTGCCAATTGCAGTTGCAGTCACTGATGGGTGTTCTATATGCACTAAAAACACACAAAAAACCCTCAATTAAATTGTCAACCCGAGGTAATTAAACTTAGAGTTGTAGCAATATATATGCCAAGGTAGAAGGGTTGGAGGTAGTATAGTCTAACTAAGGAAGTGGCTATCTAAGGGCTAATCTATTCAAGTAAAGACTATTAATGATCAAAACCTACTTAGGAAACTTAAACTGATTACCCTAAGTAACTTTTGAACAAAGGATCGATGGATAGTCCTAAGAAAGAAAATGAAAACCCTACTTAAATCAAACTAACTTAATCATGACAATAAGCAAAAGCAAACTATCCATCTAATAAGCAATAACAACAACAAACTACTTTTAATTAACCTACTCAAATAATAAACTATCCTATGAAAGCAAGTAAATAGACAAGCAACTAACTAATTAACCTATGATAACTTCAACAAGTAAACTAATTAAGATTACTCAATAAGAAACTAATTAAACTAAGAAGCAAGTGAACTCTATTCTTAAATTAAACTTCACAACTACTTCTAATTTATGAAAGGAAATATACTAAAAGTCATTATGATAATAAAAGGAATTAACAACTAATATTTAACCTATGATAAGCAAACTATTCCTTAACCTACCAAAGCAAAAATACTATCTATCCCACAAAATCAAGGAAACTATCTTCTAATCTATGAAAGTAAGAAAACTCAAATATAGTGTTGATGGTTATGTGAATGTATCCAATGTCTTATAATATTACGATGGCATTTAACAATGAACGATAATTCAAGAGGGATAAACTCGATATTGACTTTGATAGCAAAGTGAAAAGTGTGAATTAGGCAATCCAGTGAAAACTTAGCCATTATAGAAACAACATCAACTATCCTGCATATCCATGTGATTATTAATCATGCATTAACCATCAACAATATAAAGATACTATTCTAGTATATTCAATTGAATTCTATACTAATTAAGCAAACTCATACTACATTAAACTCAATAATCAACTTTGAATTGAAGTTGCAACTTAAATATAAGAAATAAATTGCATAAAGTAAACTAAACTAGTCCTATTTTAACAATTCAAATTGCAAAAGAGGAAATGCTAATAAAACATAAAGTAAATACTATTTCAGCAAATGACAAGAAATAAAATGAGCAAACTAAATGACAATTTAAATAAGAAAATCTAAATAACAACTAGATAGACAAACTGGAATTGAAAACTAAAGACTAATAACTATACATTCTCTGAAACCCTGTCAAAGAAATCATGAATTAAAAACTCTGTTTTTATCATCTATTCCAACATAAAAGAAAATCTGATTTATCATCTAGTTATACACATGGTTAGTATCTAAGATTGCAAGCTTGTTCCTACTGATTACAAATTCATTGCATACTAACACGATCCTTCATAATAACCTGCAAAAGAAACTAAAAAAATTAAGCTACAAACAACAATTTATACAATAAGAAAACATAATGAAACTCATTGGATATTCACCCAAACTGTTGGTGGGCCCCCCAACAAGTCATGGTTACTCTTCAAATATGAACCACAAGCTTCAACAACATGATTTCACCATTAAAATTGAAAACACAGTCTTTACACAATTTTAGCAAAATGAAAATAGCAAAACAGAGCAAAATTGTATTTCTCTCTCTAACACTCTACTTAACAATTGTCTGACTATCAAGGTGGTATTTATAGTTTTTGCAAGATGAGAGGTCGAACACTGGAAGGGTCGACCCTCTCTAAAAATA
The DNA here is from genome assembly GCA_009831015.1 of Picea engelmannii. Taxonomy (NCBI): domain Eukaryota; kingdom Viridiplantae; phylum Streptophyta; class Pinopsida; order Pinales; family Pinaceae; genus Picea; species Picea engelmannii. Next base: position 82,406 of record ML798296.1, on the reverse strand, counting down.
GCAAATCACATTTAATTCACTCTAACTGTCGGTGGCTTCTAGAAATAGGGTAAGCCAATAATCGCCCACTATAACAACCCAAATCGAGCTGTCAGAATCTTAGTAGCTAGAGGCCACGAGCACAAGAAAAACCCATGTCTCTGATTTTCCCATCGCTAGCCGTCGATACCATAACCGCCAAATCGCCCATCATTTTTGTGTCGGACAGAGTGCTGGATGGAGTACTAGACTTAGTGTCGGATGGAGTATTCAACGGAGTGCCAAATGCAGAAACGAGCTGTGATTTTTCCCTGTGGCACACAAAACACGAATTAGTTCCCTGGATTTATAAAAACATACTGAATCATACTCAAAATCATCATAAAACATGAGTAATGCATACCTGGTATGAATCATAGTGATTCGACATAAAAATCTCTTCAAAACTCTTCAAAATAGGAACACGCATATACATATCGATCAAAAAGGATTAATTATCGTCATTAAATCGATCATATCATAGGCCCAACATTACCCCCACACCTAAGATTTTGCAGGTCCCGCTGCAAACAAAAAAAAATTACCCCTCATGACTAAGCTTGTTGAGGAGGATCAGCTTTAGAAGCTTCTCCTTCTTGTTGTGAATATTTTGTCTTATGCCTCTTGTGTAACTTCAGTTGTGCTCTGAGGTTGCGGTTGGATTTGGTCATCTCGTCAACCAACCGTTGAAGGGAACTTACCTTTGCTTAGAGGACTGCATTATCATGGTGAAGATGTGTGTCCATATTCTTCCTATCTTCCAACTGTTGCAGCAACTGAAAATTCTCTTTTTGTAGCTTCTCAATGGTTGGAGCAGGATCAGTTATCTCAGAGGAAGGCTTAGATCATTTGAAATATGAAGAGTGTTTGTCATTCTTAGGATCTGGGGTAGGCATCAATGAGGTAGGAGTAATAGGGGGTTGATGAGGAGAATTAGGTTCGGATTTTTTCTTCCTTTGAGGCTTCAATTCATCTGAAAATACTTCCCTAAGTCTTTTGTGAGGACTCTCAAGATCGGAGGACACTTGGATAGGGTCTGGAGTGGTCAAGGATTTTGGATAAGGTTTTCCTCTTGTGCTCTGGGTACTCTTTCGAAAGGGTCCTCTATCAAATCGATTGGCTCTTCCCTTATTTGTGGGAACTGTAGGAAAGTCTTGTTGAATTATTTCTTGGAGCTTCTTGGGTGTAGGATCAAGAGATATTGAAGGCATCTGGAGATTAGCAATAGGCGTCTTGGTCTTTTTGCCCGATGAGGCTACAGGGGCTTCAACAAGATTCTTGGATTTTTGTTCCGGTAAAGAAATGGTTTGTGCAGGAGGGTTTAAAGTCATTCGAGAGCAGGGCTTGGATGGAGAAATAGTCCTTAGACCAAGTGTCTTTTTGTCAATCTTAATTGTCAAGTGAGGATTTGCAAATTGATAAATGAATTCATCCCAAGTTTGCCCCTTTTTTCTAATTTGGCTAAAACAAGGAGTTTGATCAGGCCATGGTGAAAGAGGTTGTTGTGAGGGTTGGTTACATTCTTCCTCACTTGAGAGGACATCTTCTCCAAGCTCTTTAGAAAGTAGAAGGGAAAATTCAATGGTTTGTTCCACTGAAAATGAGCTAATAGTCTAAAGTGACAAGCTTTAAAGGTGGAATATCTACATTCACATGTGATTAACCTAGTGATGACTATGAGAGGGTTGATCAACTCCTCTTTTATCCACTCCTTCGAATATCCTTTGGCTCCTGAGATGTTCTGAAATTCTGGCTTAAAAACCTTGTTATAGCTTAATCGCAACAGCTGGTGGTTTTTAAACCATCTATCTCCCACTCTTGAAAGCTTCGTGGTTGTGGCTATGGATTCCTCTGAGACCCCAAAGGTGAGAGTCCCCATGTGTGTTGTCTTCCCATCAAAACCGAGGGAAAATTACATTGATATGTCATTGTCGTGGCCCTGCAAGTGGGATAAAAACGACCCCCAGCCTGCATGCAAAAATACCTCCCTGCACTATGTGAATTCAGGAATGGTGAAGAGGTCTATGTAGGAAGAGGGTTCATACCTTTTTGGCATCATGATGATGTGAAGGAATGGTCAGATGGAGAAATTCACCAAGAAAGGGTGTGATCGGGCCAAGGGATGACGCGATATGAACAAAGGTCGAGCGCAATTTGAACAGAGGAACAAATAACATAGGCTTAACGCATTTTAAAACAGGGGAAAATGCAAATGGAAGAGGTGAATTGGAATAATAGGATAACCCAATCACGTTTTTTAATGCGCCTAGGGTGGAATTGGTTGCACACATGCACGCACGAGTTTCCATGTGTGAGAAATTTTGAATTCGAAGGCACGTTTTTTGGGGGCAATCTTAATGATACGTAGTCAGATCAATGTCCAAGTCTTTTGACTTGGACATTTCATCATGAAAATATCTAATGTTTGCATCTTCAATCTTGATTTTCTTAAACCAATTCAATTAAATGTCATTGATTCCTAGTTACCTGAAATTGTGGATAGTTATTGGTGTGTATATTCAATGACACTTCATTCGACACCTCATACATCACCTCATACAAAACTTCATATGGTACCTCTATGTTAAATACATTTTTACCTTCTGTAATGAATAGCCTGCAATATTGAAATGGTTTTGATAGTCACAATGATTAAGAGGAGAGGCAAAGTGTTCCATTATTGTTGATTTTGCCACCATGCTTACTCAATCCACTTGCATAGAACATGTAATGTCAAACCTACAATGAACATCCTATAACGAAAATGAACCAATAAAGTGGTCTTTTAAGAATATGTACAACAATTTATAGCACACAGGAGATTTAACACTTCAAAATAAAATGATTGTTGATGTAATAACCTATACCATGAAAACAATACAATTTTTTTAACAAAGATTTGCTTCTCTAGGCAATAATCATTTGTCAACTCATAAACCCCTCCCTCACACCTAAGTATTGTGACACCTCACAATCAAAAGCATAGGAACCCAGTTGCTTCTCCCGATAGCCGAAAATTTACAGTTTGTCAAGTGTAAAGATAAATTTCACAGATTGGTCTGACGAGAAGGTTAGAAGATGGCCCCACCTATAGGATAAGAGATACTATATATAGATAAGAAGAGGTAGGCAAGAGAATTCCAATATAGTCTTAGAGTTAGTTCCCAATAGCGATTTTATGGAGTTCATTAACCTTAGCTTAACCATACATACTTCATGCCAGCTTTGTTTGCAAGTAATTCCATACATCAAGACAAGTTTAAATTTATTATTTATTTTTTTGTCAGATTACCATCCTCGCTAGGTAGAATGCCCCGCTGCCAGCAAGCATGTTCAGTACTTCGACAGGTTTACCTAGTCATACCACAGGCCGGTACCCGCTGCCAGTAGACTTGTTCAGTATCCCGATGAGTTAACCTCTTACACCCTCAGAGACTGGCCCTCCATCTTTTAATATTTTAGTATAAGATTGCTTTATGAAAGAATATGGGGTGACAACTCTGAAAACAACTTTTTCTTTCCTTTTTTTTTCAATTGGGATGGTATTTATGTTAGAGGATGACTTTCCGTTATATTCCTTAGTGATTGTCCTGATGTAACGGGTACTTAAGCGGACATGGCCTGTCTAAAGATATGATATAATCAATATATTTAGTGTGTAGTGGATGGTACCATTGAGAAAGAATAGAAAGGTATCTATATGCTCAACTCACTTTCTTCTTTTGTAAGTTATTGTGATGTTTCCATGACTAACCGCTAATCAGACCTCCTTGTTACTTTTTAATAAAGATATTTTAATCACTTACTCATGTTTCTTGGGAAAACTATACGAGAGACCTCTAAGCTTGATGGTTATGGTATCACCTCCTTATATAGTGGTGAATATTTTCAAGAGCAACTTTTTAGAATGTCTCAAGAAAAACAATAACAAGGTTCATATTGAGTCAATATTGATTTGATGCTTAGCAGACAACAAGGTTCATGTGTAGCAATGTTTTGATGAAAAATCCTTCTTTTATATTTCCTTGAAACTGTCTACTCCTAGTGAAATAAATACCTACAAAAATCTCTAGAATTGCTTAACAACAAAATTCAAAATTATTTACATATGTACAATAGAAAATTTAGAAAAAATTCAAGAAAAGGGGGGGACTTCCCCATCTACTAAGGCCAACTCCTTATCAGTTGACATGACTTGTAGAAAATCCTCTTTAGACATGGGCTTATAATAAAATTTGAGTCGGTGTCCATTTACTACAAAGGAAACTTGTCCATCGTCAATTGTTTTGATTTTCATAGCTCCATTGTCATATACAGTGACTACCTCGTAAGGGCCCAACCATCAGGTGGTGAGTTTGCCTTTGAAGGTTTTAAATCGGGAATCAAACAATAAAGCCCAATCATACCACTTGCTCCTCTGGTTTTGGACTAATATTGTTCGTTAGATAACATCTTGCATGATCTCATCCAACTCGTTCAATTGTAGGGATCATTGTTTCTGAGCCTCATCTAAGTTTAATCCCAATTATGTGGCAATACGGAAGGTCCTTACTTGGAATTCTATTGGTAGAAGTACTTGTTTCCCATACAGTAGCTCATAAGGGGTGTGGTGGTGTTTCTCCAGGTGGTCCGATAAGCCCACAAGGCCTCTGGAAGCCTATCGGCCCAATCCCGATAATGTAATTGAACAATCTTGGTAAGATAGCTTCTAGAACTTTGTTTGTAGACTCTATGTGACCATTAGCTTGCGGGTGGTATGGAGAAGATTTACAGTGTTTAATCCCATATTTCTCTGTTAGCTCTTTCATCATCTTGGAAGTGAATTGATTGCCTTGGTCTGTAACAATTTCACGAGGGACACCGAAGCGCGTAAAGATGTCTTCATAAATGAATTCGATAATAGACTTTTTTGTGCCCCTGAATAGGGATTTTGCCTCTACCCACTTGGTGACATAGTCTGTACAAACAAAAATATAGTTCTTCTTATGGGACATGGGTGAAATTGGTCCTACAAAGTCAAGGGCCCATTTTTCAAATGGTTCTATCATAACTTGGGCACGCAAGAGCATTTTGTAAGTTGACATAGGTCTTCCTATCCTTTGGCAACTATCACAACTTCTCACATACTTAGCAGCGTTTTTGAAAATGCTAGGCCAATAATATCTTGAATGTAACACCTTATATGTTGTACATTTGTCAGAAAAATGGCCACCACATGGTCCATCATGACAAATTCGTAGTATTTATGGTACCTCATCCTCTCGAACACATCTACGAATAATTAGATCATGACCTGTGCGAAAAAGGTCATGGCCAACCTAGGAGTAATTAGTACTCTGTGTAATAATTTTACGCTTTTCCTGAGGTGACAAATGAGACGATAACTTCCTAGTAGCCAAATAGTTTTCCATATCCACAAACCATGGGCTATATACAGAGAGGGAAAAAAGGTGCTCATCTGAGAAACTATCATCTATAGGGATATCATCATCCTCATTTTTTATTCGTGAAAGAAAATCAGCTACCAAATTATCCTTTCCTGGTCGGTCAAGAACGATGATGTTAAACTCTTGCAATAGCAGGAGCCACCTAATCACTCGACCATTAGTTATGGGTTTATTCATGATAAATCTAATGGCAGAATGATATGTATGTACAAATACTTCGTAATCTGTAGTGTAATGACAAAACTTATTGATAACATGAATTACTGCCAAGAATTCCTTCTCAGTAACTGTGTAGTTTAACTCGGTAGGGGACAAGTTCTTGATCACAAAATAAATGGCATAGGAGTGTTGGTCCTCTTTCTTCCCTAATACTCCTCCTATTGTGGTGTCGGAGGCATCAATAGATATGTGAAATGGGAGAGTCTAATTGGGCCCTCTAAGAACTAGTGCAACAAACAACTTAGCTTTCAGGGTTTTAAAGGAAATTTGACACTGCATAATCCAAACAAAATCAACATCATTTATTAACAATCCAAAAATAGGTGCAAAAATCTTTGTAAATTTTTCAATAAACTGTCGGCAGTATCCGACATGTCCAAGAAAGTTTCTCACCTCTTTCTGAGTTTTGGGGGGTGGAATTCTAACGATGACCTCAATATTTGCATGATCAACTTTTATCCCTTCAGATGAAACATGATGTCCTAGAACCACTCCTTCAGTCAAAAACATTTTACATTTTTCATGACTTAGAGACAGGTTCATTTCTTGGCATCTGATAAAGACTTTTTCTAAGTTATCTAAGGCTTTCTGGTAAGTATTTCCATAAACTATAAAGTCATCCATGTAGACCTCCACACAATCATGAATAAGATCAAAAAATATCCCTATTAATGTTCGTTGAAATGTGGCAGGAGCATTACACAATCCAAATGGTAAGACCATATAGGCATAGGTGCCCCAAGGACAGGTAAATGTGGTCCTGTCCTGGTCCTCAGGTGCTATGAGGATTTGATTGTACCCGTTGAACCCATCTAAAAAGGAGACATACTTCTTTCCAGACAGGGTATCCAAAATTTGGTCAATGAAAGGAAGAGGGAAGTAATCCTTCAAAGTGGCTTTGTTGAGTTCTCAGAAATCAACACAACTTCTCCATTTCCCAGACACTTTATTTGGAACCACTACAAGAAGGGATACCCACTTACTGTTGGATCTGAGATAAATAAATCTGACATTTAATAACTTTTGGATCTCCTCTTTTACTATATCTTTGAGTGATGGGCCATCCTTCTCCGGGGTTGCCTAACAGGTGTTACTTCACCCTGGGTATATATGTGATGGATGCATGTGTCAGGGTGTATACCCTTCAAGTCAGTGTATTCCTAGGCAAATTCTCTTGATTGTTCTTTCACAATACTTACTAACCATTTTTGTTGGTTTGCATCTAGCCCGGAGTTTATATGTAAAAATTTCCCTAGACTAATCTCGTAGGGCATAGTATAAGACATGGCAGACTCATCTACTTAGAAGACAAAAGATGTCGAAGACAAAATGGATGGGTCCAATTGTTCCTAAAATTCTTCCGCAAACATGTACTCAAATCAGGGAAAAGATTGTGGAAAATCAACACATGTGATAGCAGAAATGAACTGGTTTAACACATTTTCCATTGTGTGATCTTGAAGTTCCCATGCATGGTCACTTGGCAATATGGGTTCTTCCCAGTCCTCATTCTCATATGGACACTCCATCCACCATAGATTCTCCATGATAGGTTGAGTTGGAGGGTATATGGTGAGCTTCTGGATAGAAAGTCCATTTGAGATGGTCATTTCTCCTTCTCTACAACCAACAAAAGCATTGGTTGTGGCTAACCAAGGTATTCCCAAGATAACGGGATGGCCTTTGGTAGGATCTTTTGAGTGGATGACAAGAAAGTCTACTGGGTACTCCCATGAGGCTAAAGTAACTATGATATCATCCAAAATTCCTTCCGGTATAACCCTAGTCTTATCTGCTAATTCCAAAATGGTTGGGGTAGGTCTAAGAAGAGATTTTAACTATAGTTCCTCCAAGGTAGTAGCGGTCATAACATTGATGGCTGCCCCTAGGTCTATGAGAGTGTTTCCAATGGAGACCTAATTAATGGTTATGGTCACTACGGGGTTTCCTGGGTTCCCATATTTTGCTAGCTTTGGTTTCTCTGATATATATTCAGAAAGTTCTCCTATCAAATGTATTGTAGGAGGGTCCTTTTTCTTCCCACCTGGCTTCTTAATACACAATTCTTTGACTACATTACTATGGATTGGAATATCTTTAATGGCTTGAAGCAAGGGAATCTTGACACAAATATTCTTCACTTCATTCAAGATGCCAAATTTTGGTCGAGTGGTAGGTTTCTCGATTACTAATATATCCAGATAAGGAGGGGCCTTCGTAATTTGTGAAGGTTCACTCTGGGAAAGCTTGGGTTCTTGGGCCTTAGGAATAATAATATCTTCCCACCTAGTGTCATCCGTGGGTTGTTTAGTGGTTTCTTCTTCTTCTTATTCTTCCTGGATGACTACTGAAGGTCTCTGACTATCCAGAACTTTTCCCGATCTTAATTGAATCTCTTGTAATGGGATAGGAGTAATAGCATATGTCAGGAAGGTCTGCATCTCAACATTGTGAAGAGGTTGAGGGGATTATTATTGGGATTCAACATTGTTTGTGTCGGTAATAGTGTCGGTCTTGGGGAGCTTGCATTCTGATATTGTAGCGATTGTTGTTATGGAATAGGAGGTAAAGGTGGTGGAACAAAACCTGGCAGAAGCTGTGGAGTGTTCGGTGGAAACTGAGGATAAGGATGGTTGAACATAGGGACAGGTGGATCTTGAGGGTTTCCTTGGTTATTCCCTCCTCTCCATCCTTGAATCCAAGGATGTTGGTATTGTGTATACCAGTTTTTCCAACTTGGTGAGTTCCACTATTATTGTTGTTGATAATAGGGTGGAACTTGAGATTGTAGATCTGGGTATGTGGGTTGGTTCTTAGGCTACCATGGCAGCCTAGGTGCATAAGAGGAATCCCCAAGATCCCCACTCCTATATATGGCTAATAAACTAGGAAATGATGGAAATTTTTCAGTTGAGTGGTCCTTCGTGCAGAAGCCACAAACTAAAATGTTATCTTATGGACATTCCCTTGAGGAATGCTTCCTTCTGCATCTTGGACAATATATGCTCATTGCTGCATTTTCCTCCTCCTGTTTCTTTTTAATCTTTAGGGTGTCCAACTGGGAACCTATTGTGCTTAAGATATATGTCTTGAAGTTCTCTAAAAGGCTCCATATCTCTACTCTTGTGATACCACCTGAACTAACTGGTTTTAAGTTTCTATTATAAGGGCCCCAAACATTTTTTCATATTTTATCTCTACTCCTTGAGTAATTCTTACACATTTCACATATTTTGGCAAATGGTTTATGCGAGATGTCACCAAATGCCATCAGGTTAAGCATCTCTAGGTATTCTTCTAAAATTCCCTTAAGAAAAAGAGCCCTAACTGCATCCTCTGGGAGGTCATGGTATTTCAATTTCTGGGAGATATAACCACATCGTTCCATATAATCCTCGAGGGTCTCGTCTTCTAACTGTTAGATTTTAAAGATGTCATTATGAGACTCCTTGTTCTTGCAGTAGTCTTGGTACTTTTTAAGAAATATATCTTTCATGGCTTCCCAAGACCTAATACTAGATTCCCCCAACCCCATGAACCATCCTAGTGCGGATTCCTTGAGGGTGGCAGGGAAGAGTTTTAGTTTGTTTGCATCCTATAAGTAGTTGTAGCTTCTACAAAAGATGTCGAATTCAAATAGGAAGGTATCTCGATCTTCACTGCTTTTACCATAAAAGGTGGGCAGTGCTGAGAGAGGAACATTTTTCATGTTGACATTTAGGGTGGTGTCCAAAATTGGAAACCCGAAGGTAGTTTCGGTTTGGTTTCCATCCTCTTCTTCCTCCTTGTGTCTTACATTGTTGTGATCCCCCTGATCATCCATACTGGTTTGGTTTCCAAAAAGAGAGTACTTAAGTGGTTTTAAATTTTAAGAGAACAAGGCATCCCTCCGAAGGGAAGGTCTCCCTATCGTTTGGGTGTCTGGGACTCTACTTGTGTAGGTTGAGATTATTGGTGCCAAAGTTTCTGTGTCAATTTTAGAGATAATTACGTTGGTTGACCTACCAAACAAAATATTCACCTATTCAGGGTCTATGATGTCTTCAAATTTAGGATCTCCTGGTGGTGGTGTAAAAGCAAAGGTAGTATTGTTTGGTTCTGCGGAAGGATCGAGTGGTCTTGCCTCTTGTTCCACTATTACTGATGCTTTAATTTTATGTTCTATAGTGCTCCCTGTCTTAGTCTCTTCAGAGACTACTTTATCTCTTTGGGTTGAGCTAGCTCCTATTTTTCAGTATTGGTCTATAGAATTTATGAGTGGAATGTTCCTTCCCCCAAAAAGATCGGAAGGAACCTTGGTTGAAAGATCTGATTTAGATTTAATGTATCTACCTTTTGGGTCTCTAGGTTTGTTCATGAAAGCAAACAAAAACAAAAACAAAAACTACCATTGGGTTTGGGGGAGCCTGCAATAGCATATGCGTAGGTTCTTACCTCTAGTCTTAAAGTTCCCTCGCCACCAATCTAATGCTAAGGTTTAGAAATGATCTAATTCCTAACTATTTCCTACCTTGAGACAACTCCCCGACAGTGGCGCCAAAAATGATGGGTGTTCTATATGCACTAAAAACACACTAAAAACCCCCAATTAAATTGTCAAGCCGGGGTAAGTAAACTTAGAGTTGTAGAAATATATATGGCAAGGTAGAAGGGCTAGAGGTAGTATAGTCTAACTAAAGAAGTGGCTATCTAAGGGCTAATCTATTCAAGCAAAGCCTATTAATGATCAAATCCTACTTAAGCAACTTAAACTGATTACCCTAAGTAACTTTTGAACAAAGGATCGATGGATAGTCCTAAGAAAGCAAATGAAAACCCTACTTAAAGCAAACTAACTTAATCATGACAATAAGCAAAAGCAAACTATATGTCTAATAAGCAATAACAGCAGCAAACTACTTTTAATTAACCTACTCAAATAAGAAACTATCCTATGAAAGCAAGTAAATAGACAAGCAACTAACTAATTAACCTATGATAACTTCTACAGCAAGTAAACTAATTAAGATTACTCAAAAAACAACTAATTAAACTAAGAAGCAAGTGAACTATATTCTTAAATTAAAATTCACAACTACTTCTAATTTATGAAAGGAAATTTAATAAAAGACATTATGATAATAAAAGGAATTAACAACTAATATTTAACCTATGATAAACAAACTATTCCTTAACCTACCAAAGCAAAAATACTATCTATCCTACAAAAGAAAGGAAACTATCTTCTAAGCTATGAAAGCAAGAAAACTCAAATATAGTGTTGATGGTTATGTGAATGTCTCTGGTGTCTTATAGTATCACGATAGCATTTAACAATGAACGATAATTCAAGAGGGATAAACTCGATATTGACTTTGATAGCAAAGTGAAAAGTGTGAATTAGGCAATCCAGTGAAAACTTAGCCATTATAGAAACAACATCAACTATCCTGCATATCCATGTGATTATTAATCATGCATAAATCATCAACAATATAAAGATACTATTCAAGTAAATTCAATTGCAATCTATACTAATTAAGCAAACTCATACTACACTAAACTCAATAATCAACTTTGAATTGAAGTTGCAACTTAGATCTAATAAAGAAATTGCATAAAGTAAATTAAACTAGTCTTATTTTAACAATTCAAATTGGAAAAGAGGAAATGCTCATAAAACATAAATTAAAGACTATTTCAGCGTATGACAAGAAAGAAAATGAACAAACTAAATGACAATTTAAATAAGCAAATCTAAATAACAACTAGATAGACAAACTGGAATTGAAAACTAAAGACTAATAACTATCCATCCACCGAAACCCTGTCAAAGAAATCATGAATTAAAAACTTTGTTTTAAACTTTGTTTTTATCATCTATTTCAATATAAAACAAAATATAATTTATCATCTAGTTATACACAGGGTTAGTATCTAAGATTGCAAGCTAGTTCCTACTGATTACAAAGTCATTGTATACTAACATGATCCTTCATAATAACCTGCAAAATAAACTAAAACAATTAAGCTACAGACAACAATTTATACAATAAGAAATCATAATGAAAACTCATGTACAGAAAATGAATAAAATGACAACTACACTATTCAATTCACAAGAAAACTCATTGGATATTCACCCAGACTATTGGTGGACCCCACAACAAGTCGTGGTTACTCTTCAAAGGCGAACCATGAGCTTCAACAACACGAATTCACAAAATGAAAATAGCAAAACAGAGAGAAATTGTCTTTTTCTCTCTAACACTCTACTTAACAATTGTCTGACCATCGAGGTGGTATTTATAGTTTTAACAAGCTGAAAGGTCGACCACTGGAAGGGTCGACCCTCTCTAAAAACAACAAATCACATTTAATTCACTCTAACTGTCAGTGGCTTCTAGAAATAGGGCAAGCCAATAATCGCCCAGTATAACAACCCAAATCGAGTTTTCATAGGCTCATTAGATGGAGGCCACGAGCACAAGAAAAACCCATGTCTCTGATTCTCCCATCTTTGGTCATCGATACCATAACCGCCAAATCACCCATCATTTTTGTGCAGGACGGAGTGTCGGACGGAATGTCAGATGGAGTGTCGGACTTAGTGTCGGATGGAGTACTGGATGAAGTGTCGGATGCAGAAACGAGTTGCGATTTTGACCCGTGACACACAAAACATGAATTAGTTCCCTGGAGTCATAAAAACATACTGAATCATACTCAAAATCATCATAAAACACTTATGCATACCTGGTATGAATCATAGCAATTCGACATAAAAATCTCTTCAAAACTCTTCAAAACAGAAAAACACATGTACATATCGGCCAAAAAGGATCTAATTATCATCGTTAAATCGATCATGTCACGGGCCCAACAGTCATAGTTGCAGTAACAGTTATAGTTTCAGTTGTTGTTACCAGTTTCTAGTTGTGCCAGTTCTGTGGTGCGCTATTTTTCTCTAGTGATGCGCCTATCTTGCGCTAGTTCTGTGGTGTCGTTTAGTTGTCTACCCTTGCTATGGTTTGACAAGAAGAAGATAAGTATTTGTTATTAGGTTTTCTTCATTTTTGGTTTGCTCTTGTGAATAGAGCATATTCATGGTTGTATTGGAATATTCTCTCTAAGAAAAGTTGGTTGGGTTTTTCCCCTAGTTTGGGGTTTTCCTAGGATAAATATTTGTGTCTTCTTGTGCCTTTTTATCTACTTCTTATATATTTCAGTATATGATTATTGAATGTTAAAAGAAGATAAAAATGCTATGGTAAATCTAATGGTAACATAACTAATTAAAATCTAACAAAAGGAACTAATGTTTATGTTGAGATATATAAATGCTATGATGCTTGATTATTTAGAAAGTTGTTCATTTGATTATGTGGATACTAACAATCCATTGATGGTGATGGAATGTACCATGAGATGAACAAGCTTAGGATTTTCTAGGTTCTCTACATCGGTCATAATAGTAACCTCATTTCTCAATGAGGGCCCACAATAATGAAGAACTTCATATTATCTTACCGCATGGGTCGGGGACAGAAGTATGACTCAACCTTCAACCCTTCATCAGTCATATTTCATAATATAAGTCATGTTCTGCTTTCTTCCATGCTTGATTTGCACATCTTCTTAAATCATTGAGTGCACATTTGATTGAATTCTTGTGTGGTACAATTCCCTAGAATTTTAGGTATTAACAAGTGCATTTGTGGATAGCTAAGCCTCATCTTATGCCTAGGATGCATGCATGATATTTATTGAATTATAACTAAGTCAAATAGAAATAATGCAATTAAAGGGAATTTAGGGAAGGGAAAGTAGAAAATATTGCATGCACCTCCACTTGGAAAAGGGCACAGATTATATTATTTCATTAAAGTGATTAAAAGAGGGGAGAGGGAACTTGTGGGGGGGAATCTATATTTTTGTTTCTAAGTGGATTTTTTGTGTTTCTAGCTCTAGGGGAAAAGACTAGCTTTGGTTATTAACCTTTTCCCTATTTTTAGGTTGGATATTTCCCTTGTTTAAATGGTATGGAAACCTTGTATGATAGAGGGTATATGTTGAATGTCTAATGTATAAACCTATATGAATGTATTGATTTTCTTGTGAGTGGTGAACAATTGAATATTATGTTGTTGCTTGAGGCTTGTGATAGTTTAAGGGTCGTGGGCTCAGGAACCTCAACTGCTTACATCGAGGAGTTAAGTTATGAGGAGATTCCTTATGTACCTCTCAATTTCACATGATTGTCTATAAATTCTATTGTACTACTATTGAATTTGTTGATATTATTGGATCTTAGTTGATTATCTTCTCTTGCTTTGTAAAGGTAAATTTCAATCATTTCAGGTATTTTTCCAACCCTTTTCTGGTTTCAATATAGTCACCTATTTGAATTTCTTAAATTAAATGTAAATGGTTGGATAACAAGGATTAAATCAAAGTTTTAGATTACAAATTTTAAATTAAATTTCCTATGGTTGTAAAATCTGAAATATGCTTTAATGATAAAATGTGCATTAGTGATATTGTTGGTTCAGGCTATGACAATCACTACACTAACCATTCTCTCCTTGGTCATAATACAATATATTTTATTGTGGTATTCTTCTCTAAGTGGATTGATGTTGTATTTTTCTTCACCTTCTTAACTTCTTCCCGAAGCTAGAATGGGGTTTCCTCCTTGGCTGCCAATTCTTGTTGCACAGTTGTTTTCTTGCATTTTGTGTTTGGAAAAATTCTAGGAGTCCATTGACTCTCTAGTCTAGATCTGGTCATTCTTTATCCAATTCAATTCTGCATCATCAACTAAAAATGCTAAACCAATTATAGAACCCAATTACTCTGCTACCTATTGATTCCTTCAATGGACTTGAACAAGAGGTAACGTTGATCTATGTGTAATATACCAGATATAAAAAGTATGCAAAACATAAATAAAATGCTAGAAATGGCAGAATAACAGTAATATAACCAGCATAATCTCCACAATAAAACAAAAATGATATAAGAACAACAACAGAAATAACACTTTGATTCAGGAAGCAATGTTCATGGGCCTCTTCGAGGGGGCAACCTCCACTCGAGCAATGCTCTGTTACAATAATATCCAAGCTAGGGTTTCCATACCCTCGGCCCTTATTTATACTAAATATGTCTATCAAGAGAAACATCTAGAGGAAGATCCTTCTAGAAGCAGAAGCTTCTATTAGGTCTTCTTACATCCGCCTTATTCTATTTTATTGAAAGGCCTTATTAATATTGACCTTTATTACATCTGAATATATTGATCTACCTATGTGCAGGTTAGGACCCTAACATGTCCGCCCCCTTAAAAACATCCTTGTCCTCAAGGCTTGAGATGTGGAAACTGCTGCAGAATGGTAGTTGGTTCCCAAGTGGCATCTATTGGAGTTGTATCTTTCTACTGGACTAGCAGTTCCTTGATGGTTCTCTGACACAGGCGACGCTCACGCTAGTCCAAAACTGCTTCTGGCTGTAGCCAAATGGATCCTTCTTCATCTAACTCGGGAAGGTTGGTTTGAATTTGGCACCTAGTTCCAATCACCTTCTTTAAGCATGAAACATGAAAAACAGGATGTAGCTTCAAATGACTGGGCAGAGATAACTGATAGGCAACTTGTCCCACACTCTTGAGAACTGTATAAGGACCATAAAATTTGGGCGCTAGCTTCTGACAATGCTCATCCTTGAGGGAAGTTTGCTTGTATGGTTACAGTCATAGAAACACTTGATCCCCTTCTGCAAATTGACGTTCAGAGCGACTTTGATCTGCCTATTGCTTCATGCGATTTTGTGCCACGACCAAGTTCTCTTTTAGGGTATGGAGAATATCCTCTCGAACTATAAGTGTTTGGTCAACCGCCTAGACCTTCGAGGTACCCAGTAAGTATGAGAGAACTAAAGGTGGCTTTTGTCCATATACCACTTCAAAAGGAGTCATGTGTGTAGCTGTATGGTAGGAAGTGTTGTACCACCATTCAGCTAGGGGTAACCATTGAGCCCACTGATTTTGCTTTTCAGAGGCAAAACACCTCAGATATGTTTCCAAACACTTGTTGACAACTTCCATTTGACCATCAGTCTGGGGATGATAAGTTGTGTTGAGATGCAATTGGGTGCCCTGTACCCTGAACAGTTCTTGCCAAAAATTGCTTTTGAAAGTTGGGTCACAATCAAAAACAATAGAGTGCGGCATGCCATGAAGCTTGAAGACCTAGTCCATGAAAATTTGAGCCATCGTGGATGCAGTAAATGGGTGTTGAAGAGCGCAGAAATGAGCATACTTGGAAAGGCGATCCACAACCACCATTATGACTAATTTATTTCCCGATTTGGGTAAGCTGGTAATAAATTCCATAGAGATATCCTTCCAAATAGCAGGTGGAATCGGAAGCGGTTGTAGTGTGCCTGGAGATTTGACGGTTTCTCCCTTGTTGCGTTGACACACATCACATTCAGCAACAAAATTACGGATGTCTTGTTTCATACCATCCCAGAAAAAAGAATGTTTGACCCTTTCATAGGTTTTGGTGAACCCGGAGTGCCCCGCTATGGGTGTAGCATGAAGCTTAGAAAGTACCATGGATTTAAGCTTTGATTGTTTACTTAAATACAAATGACCTTTGTATCAAAGATCATCCTGGAGCCAAGAGTACCCTGGGGGAGCTGGAGCATTGGTCTGCAATTGTTGGATCAGATGCAAACTTTTGGGATCTTGTAGCCATTCCTGGCGAACAGCTTCGAGACAATCTGGTACAATGAAGGAAAGAGAAAAAAGGGATCCTTCTTCTTCATATTTTCGGTATAGTGCATCCACCACCACATTGTCTTTGCCTTTCTTGTAAATGATCTCATAATCATATCCAAATATCTTAGTCACTCATTTTTGTTGCTCCGGGGAGGAAATGCATTGTTCCAGAAAGTACTTGAGGCTTTGATGGTCTGTCTTAATTTGGAAACGTTGCCCCAAGAGACAAGGGCGCCACAGATCAACGGCATGCATAATAGCCAACATTTCATTTGCATAGATGGGTTTGCCCAAATTCCTTTCAAATAGTTGCTTGCTGATGAAGGCCAAAGGTCGACCCTCTTGCATAAGGACAACACCGATTCCTTTCCCTGAGGCATCACATTCCAACACAAAGGTCTTTGTGAAATCTGGAAGGGCCAGAACTAGAGTGGTGCACATGGCCATCTTCAAGGTTTGAAAAGCTTGAGCAGCGGTTGGAGTCCAAGTGAAAGAGTTATTTTTTAGGAGAGCAGTGAGAGGTGTTGCAATATTTCCATAATTCTTAACAAACTTGCGATAATACCCTGTTAATCCCAGAAATCCATGCAAGATTTTGAGAGTATTTGGGTGTGGCTAGTCTTGCATAGCTTCAATCTTTTTCGGATCCACCCTGATGCCATCCTTGCCAACTAGATGACCCAAGTATTCTACTTCTGAGGCACCAAAATCACATTTATACTGTTTCAGGAAAAGTTGGTGCTGAAAGAGTAGATAGAGAACTCGATCCACATGAGTAAGATGGTTTGTCCAGGTTTTTCTATAGATGAGGATATCATCAAATAAAACTAGGACAAAATGATGGAGAAAGGGACGGAAGACATGATTCATGAGGCTTTGGAAGGTAGAGGGGGAATTACACAAGCCAAATGGAATGACCAAAAACTCATAGTGGCCCTCATGAGTTCGAAAGGTCATCTTGGGAATGTCTGCCTCTTTCATACATATCTGGTGATAGCCCAAGTGAAGATCAAGTTTAGTAAAGAATTGGGTGCCACTCAATTCATCCAGGAGGTCATCAATGTCAGGAATGGGAAATTTGTCGTTAATGGTCAGTTTGTTGAGGGCACGAAAGTTAGGACACATTTTCCAAGAACCTTCTTTCTTCAGGACCATAACTATAGGAGAAGAGTAAGGGCTTGTACTAAGGTAGATAACGCCTGCATTAAGGAGTTCCTGGACCATTTTCTCAATTTCATTTTTTTGTGAAAAGGGGTGTCGATACAGACGCATATTGGGAGGAAGGATTCCAGATACAAGGGGAATGGAATGATCATGAAAACCACGGGAAGGAGGGAGTCCTTAGGGAGTGGAAAATACCATTTGATGTTTAGAAAGGAGGGCTTGGAGGTCTTGCGGCACCGGGGGTGTCTTTGTTGCTTGTAAAGCATGGAGTTGGGCAATGACACCAGAAAGACCTTTTTTGAGTAGATTTTCCATGCGATGGGAACTAATGACCTCAAGTGAACCAGCAGTGATGCCTTGGAATTTATATTGGTGGCCTTCCTAATCAAATTGCATAGTTAATTCCTTAAAATCCATGAGAATGGGACCCAAAGTCCTTAGCCAGTCTACACCCAACACAATGTCACAACCGCCCATGTCGATAGCAAACATATGGGATTTTAGGTGGTAGTCACTGATTTGGAGACACACATTTTCACAGCGCCCTCCACATTTCATGGAACCACCATTGGCAATCATGATTTGGAAATTGTTGACGGCATGGATGTAGCAATGAGTTTCTTGGGCAA
>ML798296.1:40379-63812 GCA_009831015.1 Picea engelmannii | reverse complement strand
CCAGTGAGAGCATTGAGGGAAATGACCGGTTCCACTTCGGGAGGGTCTGAGGGAGGGGTTATGTCAGTGATTTCAGGTGACTCAGACACAAGGGGAGTTTCAACATCCTCTTCCGAAATATCCTCAGAGATGGCCATAAAAAGATTTTGTTCCTTACACTTGTGGCCTGAGAAATATTTGTCATCACAATTATAACAAAGGCCTTTGAGTTGGCGTTCATCCATTTCAACCCTGGTCAATTTTTGGATCTTTAATGGGGCAGAGGGAGTAGTGGGATTTATGGGTTTAGGGCGAGGGATAAAGGAGGGTTTTCGGTTTTGAGAGGATACAACCTGTTGTGCTTCTTTATCTCTTTTAGTAGTCCACCCAACTCGAAGGTCGATCCATGAGGACATGGGCTCGAATCTCATCCTTGAGGCCACTGATAAAACACTCTCGAAAGAAAGCATCAGTCATGCCCTTTGTTTGAAAATCCAGGCGCTCAAAGGCAACTATGAAGTCTTCTATTGTTCCTGATTGTTTCAACTTTGTCAAATGACCCGAATGTGTCAGTGTCAAAGCATTCATAAAGCTCAGTCACAAATTGGGTCCAAGCAATATACCCTTGACGAGAAGTTTTTCTCCATTGCCACCAATGCCAACGTTCTTGATCTAGATGGAGAAAACCATACCAGAGTTTGGCCAAGTCATTTGTAATGTTGTATAAAGAGAAATAATGCTCCATTTGGGTTACCCAACCAGTGGGGTCCAAGCCATCAAATTTGGTCACATCCACCCGCGGAAGGCGTAGGTCACATTGAAAGTGATGGTGCTGAAAGGTATGGGAATGGGAGGAATGTTCACCTTCAATATTTGGAGGTGCTTCAGAGAAAGGGTCATCTGTAGGGATCTTCAGTTTGGTGCAGAGTGATGCAAAGACAAATTCAAGCTGGGTGGTTAGTTCTTGTTTGACTTCCTCCATTGAGGACTGCATGGTTGTATCAATGGAGGCAACATTGGCACTGAGTTGTTTCACTTCTTTTTGGGTCTCGAGGAGACCAAATTGCAAGGTGTTGAAGCGAGCTTCTAGGTCTTGGTTACAGGTATGGGCCATGATGATGGGTGAACTGAAAAGGGGCGGGCGGGGTAAAAAATTTTGCCGAAAAATGATATGGATGAATGTGATAAGGGCGAAGAGATGAATCCAATGGAATAGGTCTCAAATAATGGTGAAAAAATTTCCAGACTTATACTCTGGTCTGGAAATTTACCTGCGGAGTTATATTCTAGTCTGAAGAATACTGCAGCGATGAAATCCCCAAATGCTTAACCAGTAAGAAAAGTGTAGTGATTTGGCAACCCGAACACAGTTGCGCAGCAACAAATATTATCTGTTTTAATTTGTTTATGTTTCTGTCCCCCAAGGGTTAGGTATTCAAGGGTTCTATAGACAAGGGTTTGCCCTGTGCTATATATATCTGATATACGTGTGGGGTCCAACAATAGTACTCGACCCAATATCTCAGGGCACTAACTAAGGAGGATAGGCCATACCCTTAGCTGTACTACTCGACTACCTAGGTACTAGAGAGTATCTTCCCAAGTGTTGTTCTCAGTGGCACTATAACAGTCAGGCGACCGATCGGTTTATCCAAAGAGGGCTTTAGGAAATCTAGGTCGATCTATACACAAGTGTTTTCTGATGCGCTACCACTCGAAGGGGTACCAACAAGGGTTACAAGGGTGGCCAACAGATGTGTGCTTAAGAACTACTTGTATTTCCTGCGTGTATGAATCCCTCAACCGCGGGTTTATGCGTGTAACGACAGATCTCTGTGGCTTAAAGACATCGGAATACGTCTCTACCCTGGAAAAAAATTCCCACAATTTCTGCCAAGGAAAGTGCTCTGATACCACTTGTAATATACCATATATAAAAAGTATGCAGAACAGAAATAAAATGCTAGAAATGGTAGAATAACAGTAATATAACCAACATAATCTCCACAATAACATAGAAAGGATATAAGAACAACAACAGAAATAGCACTTTGATTCAGGAAGCAATGTGCACGGGCCTCTTCGAGGGGGAAACCTCCAGTCGAGCAACGCTCTGTTACAATAATCTCCAAGCTAGGGTTTTCATACCCTCGACCCTTATTTATACTAAATATGTTTATCAAGAGAAGCATCTAGAGGAAGATCCTTCTAGAAGAAGAAGCTTCTATTAGGTCTTCTTACATCTGCCTTATTCTATTTTATTGAAAGGCCTTATTAATATTGACCTTTATTACATCTGAATATATTGATCTACCTATGTGCGGGTTAGGACCCCAACACTATGTCAAAGAAAAATCCATTTATTTAACTCAATGGCAAATCCATTCCTGAGATTTTCCAAAATTGATTTCTCTAATGGCCAATTAATTGAATTAAACAAGGAAATAATCTATTTCTCTAAGCATGGAAAAATCAATTTCTTCAAGAAAGGCAAAACGATTTATACCCGTGTAACTCAACCTCTATCTAGCAATGAATTTCTTAAACCTTACAATTGATATATGTGAAAAAAAAGTCTCTTTCTCTCTGAGGCATGTACAATCAATTTCTTTAACAATGTCGATCGATCCATGTGAATGGAAAAATCACCTCTTCTCAGAACCATGAAGAAAGGAAAAGCAATGATTTCAACACCATTTCCAAATATAAGGATATTTATCCATACATTTTCTATATCTATTCGTTATTGAATATGATAAAGAAAGTAAACTCGAAAATTTATTTATGATTAGTGGAGTTATGAAATTATTAATCAAATAAATATCATATTGGTTTGAATATTGTTTTGTTATATTCGTGATTACTATGTTGGACTTCCAACCTTCAAATAGAATTAATGAACATAGAAGAAGAACATAATAACACACTTAGAATCAACACACACAGACAGAGGAAAACAAAAATGGGGGCAATGATATCTTTATTGCTCTGTGGAGAAATGCTTACAAGTCTCATAGAAGCACCTCACAGGATTCTACATTTAAGCATAAATTACTCAAGCATTTTTTAGGCATATGAAAGCTCAAACGCTTGAGGAAACAACTACGAATGTAACTAATGGGTATGTGTTGTCACAACCCAACAATCTCCACCTTGACAACAATTTCCTGATACCTTTCCCAACGAATCAAACATCACCTTCCTGCAAGCCAAGAGAAGCCAAACACTACCGTGTCTTCTCTAACAATACTAGTTGTATGAACATGTCTGCACAATTTTTTTCAGTATGGAGCACTCCACCTCCACTGAATCAACATAATCACAAACTAAATCGTTGTAACCATTGTAAGTGATACTCATGCTTCTCAGATACCAAAGCACCCATTTCCATGCTCTTTACCTGGTTTTTCCATGTGTTCAATGACAACACCAACTGCATGTGAAATATTTGAACATTCCATCGCAATCATCAACCTTCCTACTGCATACGATACACAAGATATAACTCTTTTCTTTTTCATTACTTAGGGCATAAACCTGAAGAAAGCTTACAATGGAAATCCAAAGGGATATTTAATGGTTTCACATTGTTCATACCGAATTTCCTGAGTATCTTCTCCACGTACTTCTGTTGTGATAACCAAATCTTACCATATTTTGTTTTCGTGTATTTCCATGCCCAATATTTGTTTTAGTTGCTCCTATATCTTTCATATCAAACGTCCTCGCCAATTGAGCCAACCTGTCGATCTCAACCATGCTTGTTCTTGCTACAAGCATAACATATATCACCAAGATAATGAATATATCATAAACAAAATGGTTATACTCACTTCTTGTAAATTTGGTTCACCATGAAAGAATCAAACATCTTGTACCATTGCATGGGTACCTTAGGCCATACAATGATTTCAAAAATTTGCGAACAAATCTCTCTTAGCGATCCTAAACAATTCTTGATTGTTCCATGTACACATCTCTGCTAATGATGATTTGTGGGTAGTAGGAACCCACAATCTGCATCCCTTAACTCCATCACCATAACCAACAAAGATGCACTTTGAATCCAACCAATCCAACCAAGTGAACTTTCACCTTCTCACCTTCATAGAAATTTCAATGCTTCATTACATGCAATACATGGACTCTAAAACCACGAGATACCAGAAAGATGTGCTTGAAAAACCATGATTCTTAACCTAATTTCCCCCCGTGACCAAAACCAGCCAAACTTCCCTCAAATATAGGGTATCTGAGAATACTGCATGCTCCCACCTATCACGTAGGTCGTCTAGACTTTACCAGTGATATTTCAAAACATGATACGCATGCCTAACTAAGTTTTATAGTCATATTCTCATTTACATATAGGAACTCCACCTCGAACCTTGCATTCGAAACCCACCAAAATCCATTAGTTCTTGGTCACATGGGCATCTTTGATCTGGCCGCTTATTCTCTCTTTCTATAAAAGGGCAGTGGCATAGCTGATGTAATTCCCCTGGGTGGTGATAAGCATATCACTAGACTCTTTGATATCTTTCCATTCCAACTCTTTGGTAACCTCTAATGCCCTTTCAATCCAAAAAAAATATCAATACCTAGATATCAACACCATCTCTGCAGCAAAAAAAACATATTGAAAGAAACACCATACCCAAACAAAACAAAACTTGAGTAATATAATCAATCGGATGAGTAGAATTTTGATCATCCTCTACGCCATTGCTTCCCATCACAAACAAGAAGTCGACTTGGAAACCCGAGATATGGTCCCAAACCCCGACACCGTACTCTCCTTCATGGGCTAATACATTCAAGTACGAGAACACTCGACACTACTAGGTTGGCCGACCAGGCAGTCACCCAAGTCATAGGCACCGCCCAGAATTCCTTTGGCATGTCATTCATTGTCTTCCCATATATATATATATATATCGTCACATAGAGCTTCAAATATCTTTGTATTCACCGCCTTGGTTGTCTATTCGTCGCCTTGGCTATTCATAACCAGGCCATATATATTCATATATATCCAAACCCTATTTATTACACTCACTATCTATTTATCTACCGCATTAACACTTATGTTGTTACTGTCATAGTGTATTAACACTTATGCTTTGAATGATCCTTCTCTATTTAGAACGACGATCGCCTCACCACCTTAACTAGTTTCTCCGCTCTAACAAAACTATATTGAATGTGCAATAGATGTGTTCTAACAAAGCTACCTTGAATGTGCAATAATTGGTTGTTGGTTGGTCGAACTTTGCAAAAATCCTTTGCAAAATCCTGAACCTTTGCACATTTGAGCTTGGGGTTCTAAATTATAAACTACATAAAGATACAATGGATATTTACTACAAACTACATATATTTACAATGGATCTTTATGCAGTGAATGGTTCAACAACAAATCGATTTGCAAAGGTATCATAAACAGACACAAATCGAGAAAACAAGGCAAGGCTCTCAAAAACAGATGCAAAACAAGCAAAGAAGGAAACAACATAGGTGACAACAACAAAGTAAGCCCCAATGGTTTCAATTTCATTTCTAGATTGAGAGACAATTTAGGGTAGTAGTTTCAGTTTCATTTCCAAATTGAGAGACAATTTAGGTGCATACAGTAATATTTGGCATCAAAATTATATTTTCTTGGGCATAAACTTTTTATGAATCTCTATGAGCAGATAACAACCCATCAGTTTACTTAGTAATTTAAGTTACATACCAGGTTTATTCCTATAGGTCGTTTTACACCTTCCATAAATAGGCTTCGTGAATCCTCTTGAATTGATCGTAGGTTCCATCAGATTCTATCCACCCCTAAAGAGGGGCGCCAAATGTATCTGCTAAGATCAACTCCTTATATAAGTTCAGTCTTTAAGATATGCACATGAGTTGTAACATGAACAACTCTTTGCTTTGTTTTTTTGGCTCTCCTAGAGGACCACGAGAATGAAACAACACCATACCTAAAGAACCTCGTGCCTAAGACTATATCATTTGTGGATCTCACGTAGGAACCTCTTAAGTACTCACTATCCCTATCCTACAGGTCAAGGCATGCCCAATTTGTAGGTGAGTTCGAGCATGAATGCCCGAGTCCCAACATGAGGTTAAGCTTCAGACAATATCAATCTTGTGATCAACTTGGTTTGGGTTATAAAATTTCATTTGGTACAGCTCCCTAATTTAGATTCTCTTTAGCAGTTGCCTACCATTCACTCAAGATTACTATCTCTTGTGAGAGACATATGCTTCTAGTTATGTTATTGTATATGCCTCTTAATTTGTTGTAGCTCTCCAGATTTAACCTCACCAAAAAAATAATACTCTTTTTCTTTCCAAGTAGTGCCCCTCCATAATGTAGTACTTCTTTCTTCCTTCTCTCCCTCTCCTTGGTCAAGGTCACTGGTCTAAATATTGACTAGATAATTCATAGGATAGGATTTAACTTCAAAGTCCTAAGCAAGGGGATCATGAATGTAAAGAAAGAAAGTATTCTCCCCTACCACACTGAACTCTCCCCTTCTTGTAATGAACATGCTACTTCAGTGGTTAGTGTTGCTACTAGGTCTTGATCTACCCTTGCTTATGGTGTTATCTTAGTTTTTGGCTTATATGTTGTTGGTCATGGGGGATTTAGGATGATCTCATGGATAAGGAGTGGATACACTCGTGAAACAAGGGTTTGACATTCCTTGGGATAGAGATGAGAAATTGCCCCAGCTGCATGAGTATGGGGATTCTTCAAATCAAATTCACCTTATACTAGGTGAAATTTGTGTTACTACATGATGGATGGTTGGGTGCCCTTCTATCCAAGAGGATTGGTATTTGCACCTACTCTTGTAGGTCAACTGCTCTTACTCTACCTAATTAAGTGGGAGGGAATCAGACCAATTTGCACTTAGATTCCCACTGAAATGGAGCCACCATTTGAATGTTGTCAGAGATGAGGTCACATGCTCTATGGAGATATAGGAAGGTAGATAAGAACCTACCAAGACATGAAACCAAGGATTTATCTAGAATAGGTGTATCTCACAGTGAGAGTTGCATTCAACATTTTAGCACCTTTTGAACATGGACGATTAGTTGGGTGTCAGATATGTTGTAGTGTCAGGGAACCTGCAGCTGGATTGAATTGCTAGAATCAATCAAGGTACTCCCTCTCCATATTTATGCCCAAAACATATACATATTGAGTCACTAACATCTAACGAACAACCACAACTTTCTTACTTAGTAGTGTTCAAGTTTCAAATAACAAGAACAACACTGACATGATCTTCAGTACACTCGTGGAAAAACAACTGAACCCATAAATCATTGCCATTTCTCCTTCGTGCAAGCATCCATAGTTAGTTTTTGACGCATGACAAAAGAAGTGTGACATGTTCAGGATGTTTGGTTCTTATTTTAAAACTAGGATCTAATGTGGCTCAAGGGAAAGGCTACATCGTTTTCCGCTTTGACCAAATGAAGTGAAAACGATATTGATAGCCATAAAGAAATCACTTGGTCTCATAAGACAAGCTTTTGTGTGTGATAGATGGCCAAATACACATGATCAATACAATAAGGTGTGAGCAAAGGTGTCACAAATATGAAGCGGTGGAGACCATGGTGGGTTACATAGTGACAATAGTTGGCATATTATCGGAAACAATGTCATATTTTTTTCAGTGGCTTCATGATAATTTCTAACATTTGTACAGCCCCCAACATCGATGCCTCCATGCCAAAAACGTCAAATCTTATTTTTTGGTATTTGGAGCTCAAATGTGATAAATTTGAATGGTAAAATTTACATTGAATTATATAAAACAAACATCCCCAAACATGGAAATTTGGTAAAATTTAAATGTTAAAGGGTTTCTCTAAAATAACTAAATCTACATGATTTTATTCAAGTGACAATTTTCTTTGGTGAATCAAAGTCTTCTGTTGCAGAACGTGCACACATGACTGACATGAGACTGTGTCAGGATCCGATGGAAAACTCACATTTCATTATCAATATGGAGTACAATTTCATTTGGTACAACACCCTAATTTAGATTATCTTTGGCAGTTTCCTACCATTCACTCAGGACCACTATCTCTTGTCGGAGACAAACGCTTCTAGCTCTGATATTGTATATGCCTCTCGATCTACTGGTGCTCGCCAGATTTAACCTCACTAGAAAAATAGTACTATTTTTCTTTCCAAGTAGTGCCCCTATGTAACGTAGTCCATCTTTCTTCCTTCTCTCCCTCTCCTTGGTCAAGGCGATTGGTCTAAATGTTGACTAGATAATTCATACGATAGGCCTTAACTTCAAAGTCATGAGTAGGGGGATCATGAATGTAAAGAAAAAAATACTTCTCCCCCACCATACTAAAGTCTCCCCTTCTTGTAATGAATGTGCTACTTTATTGGTTAGTGTTGCTACTAGGTCTTGACCTACCCTTGCTTATGGTGTTTCTTATCCCCATTTTGTGGATAACTAAGGTGATGATGTCTCGAGGCCCTCAGGTTGTAGATATGGAGTGTCGAGATACTACATGAACAACAATACCATTTGCACAGATGGAAAACCAACTCACCACCACATATGGCCACATTTTTACAGATGGCATCCACCACACTAGTTGGCTTCCGGAAGGCAGTGGGACTTGCTCCATGAGGTACAAGTCAATATTATGGTAAGCATCGTTTCAATACCTAAGTCATTTTATTATGTTGTATCTTAGATTTTTCTATATTTTATGATATGTGCTTGGACATTATGCCTTTTACCATGCTTCACCTTGGTGGTTGACATTGCGCCCTAGTAAGTGGTCTTCTTTAGGAATGAGTTTGTTGTTGGGAAATCCCTTAATGAGCCATCATATCGTTCCCAACCATACTTATGATTTTCCATCATTTTCCCCCCATGTTTCCTTTTCTCTTGGGATTTTAGGGTGTATTGACCCAAGAAGGGGTTGTCCTTCAATCTATGGGAAGAAGGGGATAAATGCCCAGAGGGGTTGGTGTTGGGTAAAAGATAAAATCCATATATGAACCTTCCATATGCTTCTCCCAGGGGTCACCCAAGAAAGCAATAAAACGCTTATCTTTGAATAAAAAGGGACCCATAATATAATAAAGAAATGCATGAAAGGTATATTGAAGGATAGGAGGTCTCATCACGAGCCGACCTATCACATCCATAGATATCTAGTGGTATAACATTGTCATTATCTAGTCACCAAACCAGGGCAATGACTCTCAGTTGCATGGCTGAGAGAAAGGGGGTCTCATCACAAGCCAACCTTCTCATTTCCATTAGGCATTTGTGGGTGACATTGTCACCATCTAGTCACCACGCGAGGGTAGTGACCTTCAACCTATCCTTGTGATAAAGAAAATATAAAGAAATAAAGATAGAAGACAAATGATGGGCTTGGAAAAAGTGTATTGTGGATGAAGGTACCACACACCCTCTACAAAGGCACCCATGAATGAGACACTATGACCCCTAGTATAACATGAGCCCTATTCCCATTGAGTCTTGACCCCATCCACCTCATACACTTTACATGGATTAGAGAGGGACCTCTTGGAGGCTCTCCTTGACCTAGGGAAATATCTAGCCAATAGGACACCTC
Source organism: Picea engelmannii (assembly GCA_009831015.1). Taxonomy (NCBI): domain Eukaryota; kingdom Viridiplantae; phylum Streptophyta; class Pinopsida; order Pinales; family Pinaceae; genus Picea; species Picea engelmannii. The sequence goes on along the minus strand of ML798296.1, from coordinate 54,188 downwards.
ATCAACCCTCCCATACTTAATCTTGACAAGTCGCATAGTGTCTTTGAGTTGTTAATTGTTTGATATAGTAATATTTGATGCACATGCTTAGATGGATTACTTATTTATTGGATACACTTATCATGATGTTATGACTTGAGATCCTTGGAGGGTGTGTTCATTTGTCTTTGTAGGACCTAATTGGTGGACAGTTTTGGGAGAACAAACCTAGCTTGGGCTTCCATGGGGCTACAAGCCCACAGGATGGATTTAAGGGGCCCGCATGCCAGATGAGAGAGTGTTGACTTGGACGACCTTGATGATGACTTGGATGACCTATCCCACCCATTGCTTGCTAAACGATTTTCCCAGGAGGGTCAAAACCTCCCACTTTTGAGCATGACGTCATGATATTGGGGGCTAGGGCTTGGTGGTGAGGTGCCACTCATTTGCACTTGGAAGTTTTGAGGAGAAGAGGGTTTTCACCATGATGAGATCACTTGGATGCCTTACACATGGCCTTGGGAGGCTCTTCCATGCTTCTCCAACACTAACAACCTCCTCAAAGTGGAAAAACGTCCCCTAAGGGGGTGATGCCATCCTAGATTAGGGTTTAATTTGTGCAAAAGATGAAATTTTAAGTGAATTGTTTAATAGTGTTAAGGGGGAAAGATTAGGGTTGTTGACCCCAAATCTTATATTTTACTCCTTATTTTGTGGATAAGTCATGTTGGCTAATTTTTGTATAAATAGAGATCATAAGATCTCATTTTGAATCATAACTCTCCTCTTGTGAGAGGTTTTGGTCTGAAATTTTCAACCTCCTTAGCTCTTTTAACTCTTGTGCACTTGTGTATGGCTATGGTTGTGAATGGTTAAATGAAGAAGTGATGCGCTAGCCTTGCAAGGTTATTCTCTAGCTCTTGTGGTGGATTGTCTTAGAATCTCTCTTGATCTTGGTATGGTTTTTACTTTCTTTCTATCATTCTATTCAAGTCAAGTATTGTTTATGCTAAGAGATAGGTGGGAATTATAAGGGCATACAAACCCACCATAGTCTTCACCATTTTATTGTTTCATCACATTGATTAAGGGTTTGCTAAGAGAAGTATAAGGGCATACACCATCTTAGCTTATACCCTAGCTTAGAGAAACTTTCCTTGGGAAGTAAAATGGCTTACTCCCCCAAGGAGGTAGCTTCTTTAAGCTCCTTGTGACTCCATTAACCCAATAATAAAGGCACTAGTCATTAATATGTTGCATTGGAGAAATAAAATATTACATTGGGAAACGTGAATTTCGGTCATTTTTACTTCTTGCAAAGTGGATTGTTTTCCTTGTTCCTTGGGAACCTCACAGCCACTAGGCCATCCTAATCTAAGGGCTACTTATTTATGCTATTACAAATTTTCATCTTCATCCATTAGGTCTACAGAAACTCTAACTTACTTGCTTAAATAACTCTTTATTCAACCATTGGTTTTTGCTCAAAGTTTGCACACTTACTCTACTTGTACTAGTGCACTTTTTGGCACCTTTTGAGAGAATTTAAGTGGCTGATTTTCTTTTTGTAATACATTGAATGTTACAGCCATAAATATGATATAATTTGCTACAGACAAGTGTTTACAACAACCTCATCTTTTGTGCTAGAATTTTGGCTTTTCATCTTGAGTTTAGCTAGTCTTTCTCTTGTATTTCCTACTTGATATCTAGCACTTATTGAGAAGCTTTGAGTATCATTTATTTATTGATATATATTTTTATCTACTACTGAAAATTAGGGACATAAAGCTTATCTTGTTGATCAAACTAACATATATTGTTGCAAAGTGTTTTTTCTTGTGTCTCGGGCAGGTACACTCATCCGGAAAAGCATTTTACTTGTGGGGCAGTCATTACTTAACTTGCAAGGAATATCTCTCTACCTTTCTTTCCATCTATACTTGACCTCTAGGGGATTCTTTTCAACTTTCCTCCATCTTTGTTTCAATCCCCCTAGGGTCACCAGGATCACCTCCCTAGAGTGACCTATTCACCCTTGAAGTGTGGTACCTACATCGAGGTGACATTGGGTGTAGTATTTCCATAGTTGTAGCACTTGTTCTGTGGTTCGATCAGGATTTTCCCAACCTACAACTTGCGCTATAACATTTTGGCGTTGTTGCCGGGGAGGATTTTGAATCATCTTCATACCCTAACGACACTTTGTTAAGCTATCCAAAAGCCTTTCCCTTAGCTTACCTGGCGACTCCACCCAAGGGACATTCCCTTTCCACCCTCCTTGATGATCTCATCTTGAATCTCATCTAATGAATCCACCTTCCTAGAATCCTTCTTTCCCCAAGCCTTTTCCCCCTGGGAGATTCAATCCTTTCTAAGGTTTATCAAAGAAGGCCTCCTCTCAAGTCTCTCGTTGCTAAAAACCTTTTCCATAAATCCATTCCAGTTGCTCCAATGGCTCTCCCTTGGGAAAGAGACCTCTACAAACCCCTCAATATGGCCAACATCCAAGGTTACCCTTACAAGATGCCAACATATGTCAACAAGTGGTTGCAAAAGTTCCCAGAAAACAATGTGATAACTGTTGAAGACCACATTTATTTCATGGTCCGAGACATGGACAATGCAGGTATTGATCATGAAGATGTGGCCATGGAACTATTTGCCTCATCATTGACTGAGGAGGCTCTTTATTGGTTCAAGGGACTTCCTGATAATCAGATCATGACCTATGATGCCTTTTCTGCCTTATTTAAAAGTAGATGGTCAAGAAAATCATATGGTGGGACACTTGCAACTCAGCTCAATCAAATAAAGAAAAAGGAGAATGAAACGGTAAGGGAATTCATTTCAATATTTGACAGGTTGTACAATCAAATTCCAATAGACTATCGTGCTACAACATCACCAGTTTGTCTCCTTTACAGGAATGCCTTTGAAGGGTAGTTCTAATACATTCTTAAAGATAAAAATCCCACATCATTGGCAGAAGCTAAAGAGTTCAGTATTTACATTGAAGAGAATCTCCTTGATTCAAAAATAGAACCTTTTTAGTATCCCTACAACAAGACAGAATCAAGGACTAAGGTTTCCAACAACAATGCTCCTGATCCAATTGCTCTCCTAACCCATAAGATAGACCAGATGAATACTCAGTTTGATCAGGTGAGAAATCAACTTATGAACTGTATGACTACAGTGGAAATAAATCAATCCACTCCCAGGCCTCACTTTGCCAGAAAACAAAGAGATGCCATTGGTTGGAAACCAAGACCTCAACAAGAGGCAAAGGCCCGAGAAACTTTGAAACCTATTGGGATAGTTGATTTAAAATATTGGTGTCTCCCATGCCAAGAGCCCCACATGGAATATGAGTTCCCTAGACAAAATGAAAATTACCCTGACAATATAAACTTCGTGATTTTCAATCTCAACAATAAACAAGGTGCTCAAGAATTGGTCAATGAAGCCAGAATAATAGAAGAAAGAGAGGGGAGACTCTGGGCCTTAAGTAAGTTGACTAATGATTAGAAGAAGGAACTAAAGAGGAGGGAAATTCTAGTCTATAGGAGGAAAAATGCTTCAGCCCCTCCGTCACATCTTGATGCTCCTCTTCCACCAGCAGAAAAGGTGGCTCCACTACCGCCAATGTCGGTATGTGAGTTGCTTCCTAAGCCAACTCCTACAAATGCCATTTAGTTGAATATAGATGTTGCAAACATGTTTGGAAAAATGAATATGACAGTTCCAATGATGGAGTTGTGTAAAATCCCTTCTATAAAAAGGGAAATTTTGAAAATATTATGGGTGCCAGCCGAGAAGGAGGATTATCCCATCGTGTTAAACATTATGTATCTTGATTGACCAAGGGACAAGAACCCTCATTTATATCTATCATTGGGCATGAATGGCCTACACTTCAACAATTGCATGCTTGATTTAGGGGGCTTAGCAAATGTCATATATTTGAAGGTAATGAAACAGCTTGGTTTGAAGACAACCCGACCTTATGGCAATGTTTGTGGTATTGATTCAAGAAGAGTTAAAGTCTTGGGAGTATGTGAAGATGTTGAGGTTTTCCTAATTGAATTTCCACATATCAACATTCTTATGGAAGTAGTAGTGATTAACATTCCATATGCTTGGGGGATGATTTTATCTAGGATTTGGTCTACTGCTCTTGGGGGTTTACTTAGAATGGATCTCACCCATGCACACATTCCTATGGGGGATGGCACTTTTCATATACTATATAATCGAGAGAAAGTTGATAGAATCATAATGGATCCCAATGGTCTTGATTATGCCAGCGAATGTGATTATGATGTACTTCCACAGACCATTGAGTATGATCTATCTATGCTACCTTTTATATAGGACAACTCCATAGACATGCTTCTTCAATGGACAGATCAATACAAAGACAAACTTGCAAAATACCATGGGAATGAACGAGGGTCCATCCAAATTTTGAAGAAGGAAGATGAGACACATAAAGAATGTTGAAATAATGTAACTACAAAGAGTATTCTTATTATTATTGATATTTTATTTATAGGATCAATCCCCATTGTGGATTGATCATGTCGGTAATTATATTAGGACCAAATCCCCTTTTGCGGATTGGTCAACATACAATTATACTAGGCAGAATAAGAAGTCGGCCCCAGCAGTTAATAAGAAGACCCATAAATATAATAAAGGTGGGTTTACCCACCCAGATTGAGAAGTCGGCCCTGCCAGTGAAGAGACACTTCACACGTGTCAGAACTTGTATAAATGCAGGAGGCTAGTGCCTCATTTGATCACAACTCACTTGCTAAGTTTGAGAGACAAGTTATGATATGTTACTGGCAAAGGAGAGAGGAAGAAGAGTGGCGCATCTTTCGGAGAGGACTTTCTGTATTGGTTTGAGTTATCTCTTGACATTGTATTCGCAATTTATCATAAGGAAGTTTTTGTTAGGTTTTCTTCCCCTAGAGGGTTTCCCAGGATAAATTTTGTGTCTCTTGTGAATGTGTATTTCTCAGTGATCTTGTTCTTATATTATTCTTATCTATTGAAATGCAAAGAACTATAATAATGGCATAAACATTAACATGGTATTAGAGCCAACCTGAAGGAAGCATATTTCGCAAGAGAAAAACGTCATTGTTACCGGACATGAAAATTAGGGCATTTTATTGGTGAAGCTTTTCAGCCCCAAAACCACCTAGAAAGTTGCGCCCTCCCCCAAGGATCATTTTGTCACCTTCAGCGCACCTTTTCAGTGGATAGATCTCCGAGAAAGTGAAACCCTAGTTTCACAAAGTACCAGAAAACCAAAGTACCAGAAGTACCAGAAAACCAGAAGCACCAGTCCAGAAATCCGCGGATCAAATTTGAAGGAGTAAAAGTTGGATTTTCGAAATTCTGACTGCACTAGCTAACTCGCCTCAGCTCAACGCATCTATCCCCTGGATTAGAATTTCAAAATTCAAAGTTTGAAAAATTAGGGTTTCCTCATAAAACCCTAAAGTTGTAGTTGCAGTTGCAGTCTCAGAACCAGTTGCAATTGCAGTACCAGTTGTAGTAGCAGTCGTACTACTAGTGGCAGTCACCCTTGAGGTTTTCTTAAGAGTTGGTAATGATTATTGCTGCTACCAGATGGAGCCACCACCTACAAATATCATCAGAGGTATGTACTCACATATGTTTAATGGTTAAACCCTAAAGAGTATTTGCAGGAGGAGGGATCTCTTTCCATAGATCCAGAAGGATCTAAAGATCCAACACATTCAGAGGAGTGATGCAACCCAAGTGTGATTATTCTAATATGCATCTATTTGTTATGAAATTATCTTGATCAGCGTTGCATGTTGAAGCTATGATCAAATTATTAGAAGAATTAAAAGTTGATCATAGAGCTTATCCTCTAACCTAACCTTCTGTCAAGATAGCGTATTGTCTTAGTACAACAGACAGGTTGAAGAAAGCACTCGTCACTTGAGTGAAGGAGACCTAGAACAAAAGCAATCACTCACTCTTGAGGACAAGGCTCCAAGTTTGATTAATCAAGATTCAAAGGTACACATGACAAGTTGATGACTTTAGTTGAGATAGCAATAGTCGTAAAAAATTATACTTGATAGCATGTGGGAATATAGAGGTAAACACTTTGCCTGATATGACTAACACCTCCTCTAAGAGAAACCTCGTGTGTTAGTTCCAGATTGCCATGTGTTGGAGCCGCCTTTGTTTTTGGCCTGTCACAATTTTCAATCCGATACTTGAAATCTAAAAGTTGATTTTCTTTTTTCCTTCTGAGATGATGAGACCTTTGAGACCTGGTCGTGAGAGCAGCAATGCTTCTCTACTCGTGAAACAAGCCCATTTTCATAAGAATTGTTCACTCCTTTTTGTTTGCTTCGGGATCTCGCAAGTCAGGTACTTTGATCCATGAGTTCACACTTCCCAAGTTATGAAACGGCGAAGTCGTTTAAATTTTCACTCTAAGCGATAATCAGGGTAAAGTCTTTTAACTCGTGATTAGACATCGTCGGAGTTTCGCGCCTCGGCGTCTGTCCAACCAAAATTTTCATTTTTACAACCCCGAGAGCCGAGGACACGAGGCCCTCTCGGGATAACTCTGGTCAAGGATCCAAGGCAAAAACCTAACCGTGGTTAAAATCCGTTCTCGGCGTTTCGCCACTCGGCACTATCTTTTTGAAGTTACGACATCTAAAACCCCGACTCACGAAGTCGTGATGTAATTATGGCATGATTAAGTAATCGCCTAATCCAAGTTTTCTTACTCTTAATTGAGTCTTAATTATCGCCATCTCGCGGTGTCGCGACTCGGCATACTACTCTCCCAAAAATTATCTTTGAAGCTCCGAGTCGCGATACGACGAGTAAAACGATTATAAAATTAATTGTGCCTTAAATCGCAATTACCTTTAACTAAACCGAAGTCGGTCCTCGCGATCTCGTGAGTTGGAGATTCAAAATGTTAAAAGAAATTCCACGATGTAGCGAATGGCGAGAAATTGATTTACGTTGGTAAGATTTGATATTTCAAGATAAAGCAAGATATGTCCCACACCCCGAGGCATGCACGTTTCCCGAGATAGCCATTTTCTCTCCATACTTCGACTGACTGTCAAACCGCTAGAAATTTATGACATTTATGGAGAATAAGGGTAAATCCACGCATATAAGATCGGATTTTACACAATTAATTTGTTTCTAATTACGATTTGACAGGCTTATTTCGAAAAGTACCGAATTTTCAAATATATGTAAGAGTTTCATTTTATTATAATGAAATCATTTTCATAAGCACGCAGAGCTCGTCATTTCTGAGTAAACTAATTTTTGCATGTATACGCAGTTCTACCGCAAAAGGGAGAAAACGCAAGCTTCAGCTATGGCTCCAAGGAAAGCAGCAAAGGCGAATGTCGAGGTTGCAGGGCAAGGCTCGGATAATGTCTCCGACACTTTGCCTCGGAGTGTCAACTCAGTCCCTAGGTGGTCGTTTGTTTCAGATATTCTGCAATCTGAGTTGGTGAATTATTCAGACTTCGACGACAACGAAACGGATGACCTGAACACTAAATACAAGATAATTGTTCAATCTAGAATGCACAGGGTAGCAACCAGACCATGGTTTCTTCCATATTATGATATGATCCGATGGGCGTTGGATCACATAGACTTACCCACCAGAACCATCATGAACGACCAGCGGGTCACGGTCGGGACTTTTAGACCGGAGCATATCCAGACCATGTATAATCTCCCGACGACATCTGAATACACATATGGTGTTGAATTCCTGGATGAATTCAAAGAGAAGGAGTGCACTCAATATGACAAAACCATGCCCGGTTTGATAAAGGATTGGGTTTCGTGCTCCGCGAAATTCAGAGCAAATGACCAGGGCGTTTATTCAATCGCTTCGCTGGAGCCACAGTACAAGTATGTGGCAATGATGACATGCCAACTATTCAGAAGAGAGGACACATCGCATTTCTACATTGCATGGGTGCCTCTCATGTTTTGGGTCGCAGAAGGTTGATCGTTTAATTGGGAAAAGATACTCTCGGACAGCTTAGCCAACCGGGTCACAGAGTATCGGGAGCAGAAGGAAAGTGGGAGACCGTCCTCATTTTTCATGTCTGCATATATTATGGATGCGGTATGTTCCATGACACCATTCCCTTTGATGAGCTAGGATTGGAATCTAGTCCAAGAAAAACCCGTACATGAATATCACGACAAGCTGTCGGAGAATAAAGTGGACAAATTCATTTACGAAATTTTCAACTGGGTGATGGTGCCCCTGCACATCGCCATTTTTGGTCACCCGCCACCTCGCATCTAAGACAACATTGCTGAAAATCTGAGTGGTATAGCGGACTGGTACGTGGAGGCAGAATTCTCCTATTTCAGAGTGTTCGGAGCTACTGTTCCCCCACTTCCATTACCACTTTTCATCCCCGACAAGCTGGCTTGTCGCGAGATCACCAGATAAATAGTGATTGGAGGGGTGAGTAAATAACTCAAAGCATCTTCAAAGAAGGTGTGGCCATTTTTTCCCGTTCGGCTAAATTCTTATTCTTTATTGGATTTCGGGCACGTCAAAGCTGAGGTTGCATCCCTGGAAGACCTAAGTTTGGTCGCCATTGAGTATAAAAAACATGATCCCCAGAAAATTGTGAGCAACCATTTGGCTAATTATGGGCTAAAGAGGTTTGAACATGAGTTTTCACCCACGGATGACATTTTCCGAGGGGCGAGGTCTTATGAGGAAGTGCTAGCTCGGATCCGATCTTTAGCACCCGAAGACACAGCCTCTGTATTGAGATTTCAGGAACATAAATGAAGTTGTCTTCCCGCTGTGCTACGAGGAGGGAGCCCGAGTGTTTCTGAGGCGGAGCCAAAGGATGATGAAGGCCCCAAAGATGCAACTTCTGGTTCAGGAAAAATCCAGGACAAGGGGAAGCAAACGAAGAAGCCCAAAATAGAGGCACAGAATCCGAACCCGCCAAAAACACAGAATCGGGAAACTGAGACTAAGACTCCTGAACCTCCGAAGAAACAGGACCCGGTCGTCACCCCAGGAAAGGCAGCGAAACAGATCGGGGAACCCATCACTTCTGTCACCCCCTTGCAGTCGACGCAAGGAAATATAGAAGAAGGATGGATTTTAAATGAGGAACTGAGGCCTATCAGAGTAGAAGAACTTCCTCCAAACGAGTTCTTCTTTGACAAAAAGAGAAAACTGGTGGTGAAAAGGGAGTTCTACCCGGAGGAAGGATCGACTGCTAAAAAGTTCAAGGTTATGACCGATGGAAAGAACAAAAAGAATGAGCAATTCGCCACGGAAATTGCAGGAACGCTAGGAGCGTATGCATCGGCGAATCAATTTTCGGTCGGAGAGTTAAAAAACCAGCTCAAAAGAAAGAATTGCCTGATCAAGACTCTTTAAGCCAGAGTAGCTTCAGCCACAGAAAACGCTAAAGGTCAGGTGAGCGGGGAGATAGAATTGGCCCGATTAGCTGATAAAAAGGAAATAGAAGTGCTCAAAGACAAGCTGGAGCAAGCGCATCTAGTGATCCGAGACAGTCGGATACAGGTGGGTCAATAAAGGACTATGATTGCAGAGCTGCAGGCTTAGGTAGAGACCGTTGAAAGCAGGGTGATCGATGTCGAGGGGTTTAAATCCCAAGCGACCCAGATTCGGAGCAGGATCTCTTCTGCACAACAGAGTTTGCTCACCAAAGTGGGAACAATCCGAGAGGATTGTCTGTTGATGCATCGGGTTTCCGAGAACCTGACTATCAGAGAGAGAGATGCAGAAGCGGCTCGGGTCGCCTTCCAGGAGGCGGTGATAGCCACAAACAACAGAGTTTTAGCAGGTTCTCCCGTAGTCGCCCTCCAAAAACAAACTAGAGGTAACATTTTGTTGAAGGATTGGGAGCATAACATTGCCCTGGGCAAGGAACAGGCCCAAAAAGTGACCAATTCATTAGAAGAAGCCTTCAATTCTATAGAGGGCGAGCTGTTGGGTATGGACAGTGGAGGCGACGTAGAAACATTAATGCAAATGAATGTAGAACATATCTCTCTTGATCTGAAAGAGGAGGAAAGAGATTCGGCCGATATCTCTCAGATGGACAGGGTGGACATGGCTCGAGTTGACAAGCACTTGATTCAGCCCAGCGCGCAACTAAGTGCCCTAGACATCATTGATGCACAAATGGGGGACAAGATACAGCAGTTGGCCCGAGAATGTTACTTCATCGAGGCCAGCTGTCAAGCGGAACCTTCACAGCTCGTATCTCAACTCATGGAAAGATGTATCGCCTGCACCGAGGCCGCGTGAAGATGAGCACTTGGCACTAGATGAAGACAGAATAGGGGATATGGAGCGATTGCTCTCTCCTTAGTCATAACGAAAATTTTTGCGACCATTGAGATTCTACTTGCTTTGTAGAAATTGTATAAATATATCCCAGAGAGAAATAAACAGGGCTGAACCGTTTTTGAGATTTTGTAATAGAGTTTTTGCATTGAGATTTAATACAAGCAGATCCGAGATTCTCAATTCCGTCACTTCTGTATTACAAGTTTGCTTTCTTGTTCCTCATTTTTCATTTTCAATTCATATTCGTAATTGATGTGCTTCGTTATAATTTAGTACTACCACTACTATAATGAATAAATTTGGGTTTTCTATAATTGTTTATTGCCTTTCCTCTACACTAGCTATCAGCTGTGTAAGACCAATTTGCAGTTTCGGAATTCTACATGCATTTTTTGTTACATCGGTTATTTTCTTAACTATTTTCTCCTTATGTTTACTTCGTAAGATTTTCCCTTGATAGGAACCTGACACTGTAAACAGCTTAATGTTTTTCCCCCATCTCACCCCTTTGATTAAGATATAATACAGTTACAGGAACGAGCCTTAGATTTGCATACATCGTTAATACTGCAACCGTGAATTCTCTTTTATAAAACTTAACTGAGACACCACTCAATCTTTCTTAACAATTCTCTTACCAGTACTATTCCCCCATGACAGTTCCTACACCAACTCAACCTAACGTTGAACCCAGATTATTGAACCAAATGCATATCGCCTTGAACCTCTTCAACACTATCCTTAAAACAACCACTAACCGGGTCGAGCTTGAACAATCATGGGCAGCCATTGAACGTGACATAACTATTCAGGAGCAGTTCGAAGCCAAAAAACTTCAACGAAGAAATCTCCCCTAGCATCTTCTCCGAAGGTTGATTTTTTCCCTTCTCCTTATCCTAACCACTTTCGGATGCCTTGACACTGTACTTTTGAGCCTTAGTACAGACTCAGGAACAACATCTTACTGGCGTCGTTGCCGGGGAGCGAAGTTACGAAATCTTTTCCCTGGGAAAATGACAAATTGTTTTTCGTTGAAATTGTTACCCTTTGATGGTGAACAAAGAGTACACACCTTTTAAGGCTTTTTATCTTTCACTTGGCGACTCCACGAAAAAATAAATTGGCATTCACTCGAAGGAATACCAGACAGAACCAGGATGGTGAGCAGATTACACCGATTTCCGATCCTGAAAAAATTCTAAAGGCGAGAGGCTCTTTTAAACCAACCGCTACAGTTTACCAACTTGAAATTCCATCACCGAAGGTCGAGAGTCCTTCCCAACCCTTGACCTCGTTCAATCCTTACTTTGACGCTAAACATTCAACGCCCTATACCAAAATCGGAAGTGACATTCATCCAACAGTCCCCTTGATACAGAGGGGAAAGGGCCCTTTTGAAAGTTCGTCGTCTTTCAAAACACCATCTTATCTTCAATTAAATTTCCCGACTTCTCCAAATCCTGAAGAGTGTGTTACACACTCATTTCTCACACCCGTCGGTTTTCCCGATTCCGTTTCTTGCAAGTCCGAGGAACCGACTACTCGCGTTCCTTATCCTTCCTCATCAGAGTCTCCTCTTAGAGAAGAAAATATAAAACCCCTTTTATTTTTTGAAAACCCCATTTATAACTCTCCACAAACAACGATGGCAGCCGCCGGAGGAGGAGGTGGAGGGTTTATAGTAGGAGGGGGAGGTTTTGGAGGAGGCGGAGGAGGAGTACCCCAAGGTGGAGGTCAAGGGCCTCAAGGAGGAGGTGGAGGTCAAGCGCCTCCCCCCCATCCCAGAGTGTTTGTGAAATTTGCAGCCCGATACGCTCATTTAGTGTTTCCCGTCCCCTTACACGATCTCCCGGAAAACTATATAAAGAACCTACCGAAGTTCAACGGGGAGGGAGAGCTGAACGTTGTTGAACATATTAGTCTTTTTGACCAATTCGCATATCTCTGCGGTATCAAGCACGAGGATGTATATTCAAGACTCCTTGTCCAAACTTTCGAGGGTCAGGTCCGAACTTGGTTTTGCAGCTTGCCCGCAGCTTCTATCCCTTCATATGAGGCTTTGGAAGACGCTTTCCTCAGACAATGGGGCGAGAGAAAAGATCACCTCTATTATCTAACCGAATTTGGGGCTTTGAAGAAAAAAAACTCAGAATCAGTCGTAGAATTCATCAAGAGATTCAATAAACTGTACAACAAAATCCCAGCTGAATTCAAACCATCTCCACCCGCGGCCAAGGTGACCTTCGCCGGAGTTTTCGAGCCGGATTTCGCACTACTTTTGTGAGAGTGAAGGGGAGCCACCTTAAACCGCATGCAGGACGATGTTGTAGAGATAGAATCTAACATGATGGATTCGGGTAAGATTAAGGTTAAAATAGAGACTGGAAACCGAGATCCCAAGCGTTTTAGAGAACTAGCTGGTCCTTCAGGGTCAAGTAGATCCTCAGACGATAGGGTAGATGATATGTCTAGAGTGATTAAAGAGTTGTCAAATAAAATAACCCGGATGGAACTCGAACAAGCCAAGTTTGACTCTTACCCCAAAAAGGATTTCAGAAAAAATCAAAACCCTCCTAATCAACAAAGACCAATAAAAAAGGAAGATCAAAAAATACAAGCTCCCTTGAAGAAGGAAAATTTTATAGGAGCTAACGATTTTCAAGACTTTGAGGATTCAAATAATGACGTTGCAAACTTCGATGATGACTATAGTCAACCATATCTGACTCGTGAAGACTATGAAAAGTCTATGAATGTCTCGGAGACGCCAAACGAGAGCGAAGAGGGTGATCCCTTTGAGATCTGTGAATCCCAACCAGAAGCTGAGATAATGATGGCTGAGCTTCAACCAAGGTACAACCTGAGATCTAAGAATAAATCTACCTCAACAATTCAACCCAGCAAAATCCTTCAGAGAGGTCAAGTTTACGAGCCTCCTTCGGACGAAACTCCACCACCCAAAAACAAAACGAGAAGAGTGAGCACTCAGGAATCCGAGGTAGAAAAAGCCAGAGCTCAAACATAGCCAATCGAACCCGCAAACAAAAATACTTCTTCAACTAAGACCATGAATGATAAATCTGTCCAGGCGAATAAGTCAAAAAGAAAGAATTCAGAAGTCTCAACCGGACAAACAGACAATGTAAACGGAGCGTTCAGTATTGAAAATGAGTTAAGCAAAATTAAGATACCCATCCCTTTGGTGGAATTGGCGAAAAACCCCGTATATCGCAAACAAATCACCAAAATGATAGGTGTCTCCGAACTAGAAATCCACTCTGATGTTATAAACTTGGAAGATGATAGACCTAACATCACCTTTGGTCCCCATTTTGAAGGGTCCAAAGACAACATCGCTCCCTTCTATATCACCCTGAATATACATGATCAGTTGTTGCATAATTGTATGTTAGACT
>ML798296.1:28066-40329 GCA_009831015.1 Picea engelmannii | reverse complement strand
TAGCTCAGGTCCCTGTTAAAAGTATCCTAATGGATGTGGTTATCGCCGATATTCCCCCTAAGTACGGTATGTTGTTATCCAGGTCATGGGGGGCCAAGTTGGGAGGATCCCTTCAGTTAGACATGTCCTATGCCACAATCCCTATGTTCGGGGGCCAGTTCACTCGTTTATACAGAGAGACAAGATTAGCATACACGGTCAGTGACCCTCAAAACCTGCACAACTTCCCCATTTACATCGCAGACCAAGATCTGGGAAACTGCATTTTGTCTTTTGATGATGGTCTAGATGGTTGCCTGGAAGAAATCGATGCAAAGCAAGAAGAGTTAATCCCCTTGACAGAAGAGCTATGTAATACTGGTGTATGGAAAATGTATTTTGATGGCGCTTCGTCTTCTGAAGGAGCTGGTGCTGGGGTACTTTTGGTAGCACCTGAAGCTAAGTTCATTGTTCCTTTCTCCTATCGTTTCAGTGGGACATAGATCACACTAATAACGTATGCGAGTATGAAGCATTTATCTTAGGATTAGAGGCTGCCAAGAAATTAAATATAAAGAACTTGGAGGTATACGGTGACGCGGAATTGATAGTAAGACAAGTGAACCGACAGTACCTAGCCAGGCATCCCAGACTAAGATCATATAGAAATTGTACTTGGGACCTCATCAGAAATTTTTTCTCATCTGTAAATATCCATTGTATCCCTCACACCGAGAATCTACATGCTGATGCATTGGCAAAGGCAGCTTCAACCTTTTCCCCTCCCACGACCTTCAAACTGAAATACCATATCGAAATCAGATACAAGCCTTCCATACCAGACAATATCCGACACTGGAAAGTCTTTGAAGATGATGAACAAATTAAGAAGTTCCTTACTGCAGTAGGCAAATTTTCAGAAACTCACGCTGACCAAGAAAACCAAAATGATTCCATGTGGATCATGCAGGAAGGAGAGGAACCCGAAGCTTTCCGAGAAAAAGTCGCGGATCATCGTATGTTGGTCCTTAAAAACAATTAGATTCCCAAAGGATTGATTCCTTTGGAAAGACTTTTCGATCAGAACGATGTACCTGTAAAGGCCACTTTGCAGCCCCAACCAGAAGAGATGGAGGACTGCGATATAGGGACCAAAAAAGAACCCCGAACGGTAAAACTATCGAAATTCCTCCCTCCCAAAACGAAAGTGAAGTATCAAGACTTTCTCAGGCAATACAAAGATGTTTTTGCCTGGTCCTATGATGAATTGAAAACATATGACACTTCCATTATTGATCACAAGATACCTTTGAAGCCCGAGGTCAAACCGTTTAGGCAGAAGCTTAGGCAAATTAACCCCATTATGTTACCCGTGATAGAAAAGGAAGTCAAAAAAATCTTGGATGCAAAGATCATCATACCTTTGAGATACTCGGACTGGGTAGCTAACCTAGTTCCAGTTAGGAAAAAGAACAAGGAAATCAAACTATGTGTGGATTTCCGAAACCTAAACAAGTCGTCTCTCAAAGATAATTACCCGCTGCCCAAGATGGAACACATTTTAGAAAAGGTTGTTGGAGCTAATCGAATGTCAATGATATATGGCTTCTCTGGTTATAATCAGATCGCTATGAATGAACAGGACAGGGAAAAAATTGCATTCACCATGCCCTGGGGTACTTTCATGTATGACAAAATGCCTTTTGGTTTGATGAATGCAGGGGCCACTTTCCAGCAAGCTATGGACATCGCTTTCGTGGGAGAAAGGGAAAAGTTCATAGTCATTTACCTTGATGATCTGACGGTTTTTTATAAAACTGACGAAGAACATTTTATGCATCTCAGACAGACGTTCGAAAAGTGTCGCAGGTTTGGTCTATCCATGAATCCAAAGAAATCCCATTTTTCTATGCGGAAAGGTAAGCTTCTAGGCCATGTCGTATCTAAGGAAGGAATCAGGATTGATCCTAAGAGGATTGAAGCGATAGATACTATCATTATACCGAGAAATATAAAAGAAATTCAATCATTCTTAGGTAAGATAAATTTTCTGCGAAGGTTTATTCCCAATTTCGCTGAAATTGTCAAATTGATTACAGGAATGTTGAAGAAGGACAGTGGGGTAAACTGGACCGACGAGGCCAGGGCATATTTTGCGCACATTAAAAAAGTTATAAGCGAGGCACCTGTACTAGCAAGTCCGGATTATCTGAAAGATTTCCTCATCTTCTCTTTCGCTTCTGAACATACCATCGTCGTGGTACTCCTGCAGAAAAATGAAGAGGGGTTCGAACAACCGATAGCGTTTTTCAGCAAAAGCCTCAGGGACGCAGAACTGAAATATAACATAATGGAAAAACAAGCATACGCAATGGTAAAAGCATTGAAATATTTCAGAACCTATGTTCTACATTCGAAGATAATCGCGTATGTACCCACCAGTTCTGTAAAGGACATATTGGTACATCCGGACAGTGACGGAAAAAGAGGGTAGTGGCTCGCTAAAATACAAGAATTCGATCTGGAAGTCAAGCCAACTAAATTGATAAAGGGGCAGGGTCTAGCGAAACTCTTGGATGAGTCGAATCTTAGGGCTCTTGAAATTAATTGCCTCCAAGAAGAAGACGGAGACACATACCTACACGAGCCGGATGACCAGACAGATCCAACAAAGATATAGGAAAAGTTCATATCGTCGGGTTGGTATAAAGACATAGTGTTCTACTTGTTGAACTTGAAATGCCCAGATGGACTATCACCAGCCAAATGTAGAACTTTAAAACTCCATGCCGTAAAATATTTCATCGCCGAAAATCAGCTATACTGGAAGGATCCACTCGGGTTCCTGCTAGTTTGTTTGGTTGAGTCGGAAACTCCACGAGTTATAGAGGAATTTCATGAAGGAATCTGTGGAGGACACCATGCATGGAGAGCCACAGCCTATAAGATTTTGAGAGCAGGCTACTATTGGCCGAAATTATTTTCAGATGTAAATGCCAAAGTACGCGTGTGCGACCCTTGTCAAATATTTGCTGGGAAACAGAAACTCCCTGCACTACCACTCGTTCCAGTCAAAACTGAGGCTCCATTTCAACAATGGGGTCTGGACTTCATAGGTGAGATCAATCCTCATTCCAGTTCTCAGCATAGGTGGATCCTAACAGCCACGGATTATTTTACTAAATGGGTGGAAGCCATTCCAACCAAGAAGGCAACAAACTCGGTGGTAATCGACTTCTTGGAGGAAAATATTTTGTCGAGATTCGGTTGTCCCCGAAAGATAGTTACTGACAATGCCCAAGGATTTAAGTCTATGGCTATGATCAGTTTTTGTCAGAAATACAACATCATTCTCGGACATTCCACTGCATACTAACCCCAAGGGAACGGGTTGGCCGAGTCGTCCAATAAGAGCCTGGTAAACATTATCAAGAAGGTATTGGATGAGAACAAGAGGTCTTGGCATGTACATTTAAAATACGCGTTGTGGGAAAACCGCATAAGCACGAAAAGATCTATCGGCGTTTCACCTTTTCAAATGGTCTATGGGACAGATGTCGTTCTACCCATAAACCTGGCGCTACCGGTAATAAAGTTGTGGAAAGACCAAAACGAGGAACCCAATCCTGTGACCAGGAGAATAAATCAATTTATTGAGGTCCAACAGCAGAGAACCGAGGTTGACGAAAAGATGCAGTGGTACCAAGATGACATGAAAGCACTGTTCGACCGAAAAGCGAAGGATCGAGAATTCTCTCCAGGTGATTTGGTGCTAAGATGGGATGCGAGAAGGGAAGAGGCAGTGAAGCATAGTAAATTTGACCAGCTCTGGTATGGACCGTTCAGGGTTTCGGATCCAGTAGGAGAGAATTCGTTCCTGCTGGAAAACATCGACGGAGAAGTCGTCAGCGCCCCTATCAATGGGCGATATCTGAAACATTACATGACCTAGCAGTCTCAACTCAAAAAATAATAATAATAATAATAATTGTTGTTTGTATATACATGCATTTTTATTTCCCTTTAGACTTTCTATTTTCTTCTGTTCATAATTTTTAGACATGTTTTGAATAAAGTTCATATTTGCTTTTGCAAGATTCCAACCGCTTACGGGCTAGCGAGAGGAGTAATTCGCAAAGCATTACCAGAAATAAATCGGCACGAAACAGGTGATACCCAAAAAATAGTTTCATAGTGCACCAAGAAATTGAAATGAAAAGGTAAAGGTGGGCTTTCTCAATACACATGATGTCAAAGACTGTCAAAATTAAATCAAGGTAACATCGTTCATAGTGCAATAACGGCCAATTTGTAAATAACAGGATTATTGCTTGGCTTGGTAACTTTTGATTTAAATTGGATTGAATGATACACTAAACTAAGAAAAGTGAGTCGAAGGTAAGCCATCCCCAAAGACATCTACAAGAGCCAGTCTTGAGCTGTTTTGACCTTCTACATTTTTTTGATCAATGAATCACTGCCTTGTATCCTGCCTGTTTTCAGATCTAACTTTTGACAAAGCTGCCATCCTTTCATTTCATTACAAAGGAATAAAAGTTTTTGTTTTTAGCCTCCTGAGTCTCAAAACATATTGTAAAAGGAAAGCGGGTCTCCACAACTACTTGATCCCCTTCTAAGCGAAGGAACATTTAGAGCGATCCTAACTTTCCTAGGTTTTCCAACAGCTTCGGAAGAATCAGAGCTTGCTCAAACAGGATGCCCCTTAAAAAATTATTTTCCCATGTCTCCCTAAGAACAAAGGTTTTGTGAAGGTCAAGGGAAGATTGATACCGAGTAATCAAAGTAAGTTAACAGACCTCTGATACAAAATATTACATAGATATCAGCTCTGATATAAACTGATTGCCCCCATCTTCGCACTCAAAAAATAAACTATAAGACGGGTGGTGAAAGGAAATTTAGAAATTATTGCCCCCACCTAGTCCAAAAAGACGATGAAAAAAAATTCATAAATGATTTCCCTCGTCTTAGCATTTAAATGCATAAATAATTTCCGAAGTGGTGAAAGGAAATTCAGTAAAAGGGGCCAGATAACTTCACCGGGGTACTGAACAGGCTCGCTGGCAGTGAAGCAATGTCTGAGATATTTGTAAGGTTGTTATACATGAATATCACTCTACTCTGGTAACCAATACTTTTTAAAAACCTGATCCACATCCCGAGTTCAGATGGGTCTTCCCAGTTAAAAAATATGTAATTTCATTCTTTTGATGCAAGTCGAGAGCCACAAGATCTGTTGAGTCTCCTAGGGTCATTCAGGTTGTCTTGAAGCATACCCAAAGTTAGTAGTGGGAAAGGGAAAATTGTGAAAGGGACTACAGCTGTGCTTAGAAAGAGTATCTGATTTCGAAAAAAATCTCGAGGTAAAAACGGAGTCTTTTCCCCCCTTTGATCCTTTTTTCCTCGGATTTTTTTGCAAGATTGAGCTTTTGACTCCATTTACCCAATATTGGCACGCGGTCTACTATTCTTCCCGCCTCACAGGAAGGCGGGATCCCTAGTTGAAGCCTATGTTGGAGTCGCCTTTGTTTTTGGCCTGTCACAATTTTCAATCCGATACTTGAAATCTAAAAGTTGATTTTCTTTTTTCCTTCAGAGATGATGAGACCTGGTCATGAGAGCAGCAATGCTTCTCTACTCGCGAAACAAGCCCATTTTCATAAGAATTGTTCACTCCTTTTTGTTTGCTTCAGATGCTTGCAAGTCGGGTACTTTGATCCATGAGTTCACACTTCCCGAGTTACGAAACGGTGAAGTCGTTTAAATTTTCACTCTAAGCGATAATCAAGGTAAAGTCTTTTAAATCGTGATTAGACGTCATCGGAGTTTCGCGCCTCGGCATCTGTCCAACCAAAATTTTCATTTTTACAACCCCGAGAGCCGAGGACACGAGGCCCTCTCGGGATAACTCTGGTCAAGGATCCAAGGCAAAAAGATAACCATGGTTAAAATCTGTTCTCGACGTTTCGCCACTCGACACTATCTTTTCGAAGTTACGGCATCTAAAACCCCGACTCACGAAGTCACGATGTAATTATGGCATGATTAAGTAATCGCCTAATCAAAGTTTTCTTACTCTTAATTGAGTCTTAATTATCGCCATCTCGTGGTGTCGCGACTCGACATACTAGTCTCCCAAAAATTATCTTCGAAGCTCCGAGTCGCGATACGATGAGTAAAACGATTATAAAATTAATTGTGCCTTAAATCGCGATTACCTTTAATTAAATCAAAGTCGGTCCTCACGATCTCGCGAGTTGGAGATTCAAAATGTTAAAAGAAATTCCATGATGTAGCGAACGGTGAGAAATTGATTTACGTTGGTAAGATTTGATATTTCAAGATAAAGTAAGATATGTCCCACGCCCCGAGGCCTGCACGTTTCTCGAGATATCCATTTTCTCTCCATACTTCGACTGACTGTCAAACCACCAGAAATTTATGACATTTATGGCGAATAAGGGTAAATCCACGCATATAAGATCGGATTTTACGCAATTAATTTGTTTCTAATTATGATTTGACAGGCTTATTTCGAAAAGTACCGAATTTTCAAATATATGTAAGAGTTTCATTTTATTATAATGAAAGCATTTTCATAAGCACGCAGAGCTCGTCATTTCTGAGTAAACTAATTTCTGCATGTATACGCAGTTCTACCGCAGAAGGGAGAAAACGCAAGCTTCAGCTATGGCTCCACGGAAAGCAGCAAAGACGAATGTCGAGGTTGTAGGGCAAGGCTCGGATAATGTCTTCGACACTTCGCCTCGGAGTGTCGACTCAGTCCCTAGTTGGTCATTTGTGTCAGATATTCTGCAATCTGAGTTGGTGCATTATTCAGACTCCGACGACAATGAAAAGGACGACCTGAACACTAAATACAAGATAGTTGTTCAATCTGGAATGCACAGGGTAGCAACCAGACCATGGTTGCTTCCATATTATGATATGATCCGATGTGCATTAGATCGCATAGACTTACCCACCAGAACCATCATGAACGACCAGCGGGTCACGATCGGGACTTTTAGACCAGAGCATATCCAAACCATGTATAAGCTCCCGACGACATCTGAATACACGTATGGTGTTGAATTCCTGGATGAATTCAAAGAGAAGGAGTGCACTCAATATGACAAAACCATGCCCGGTTTGATAAAGGATTGGGTTTCGCGCTCCACAAAATTCAGAGCAAATGACCAGGGCGTTTATTCAATCACTTCGCTCGAGCCACAGTACAAGTATGTGGCAATGATGACATGTCGACTATTCGGAAGAGAGGACACATCGCATTTTCTACATTGTGTGGGTGCCTCTCATGTTTCAGTTCGCAGAAGTTTGCTCGTTTAATTGGGCAAAGATACTCTCGGACAGCTTGGCCAACCGGGTCACAGAGTATCAGGAGCAGAAGGCAAGTGGGAGACCGTCCTCATTTTTCATGTCTGCATTTATTATGGACGCGGTATGTTCCATGACACCATTCCCTTTGATGAGATGGGCTTGGAATCCAGTCCAAGAAAAACCCGTACATGAATATCACGACAAGCTGTGGGAGAATAAAGCGGACAAATTCATTTACGAAATTTTCAACTGGGTGATGGTGCCCCTGCACATCGCCATTTTTGGTCACCCGCCACCTCGCATCTCGGACAACATTGCTGCAAATCTGAGTGGTATAGCAGACTGGTACGTGGAGGCAGAGTTCTCCTATTTCAGAGTGTTCGGAGCTACTGTTCCCCCGCTTGCATTACCATTGTTCATCCCCGACAAGATGGCTTGTCGCGAGATCGCCTGACAAACAATGATTGGCGGGGTGAGTAAAAAACTCAAAGCATCTTCAAAGAAGGTGTGGTCGTTTTTTCCCGTTCGTCTAAATTCTTATTCTTTATTGGATTTTGGGCACGCCAAAGCTGAGGCTGCAGCCCTGGAAGACCTGAGTTTGGTCTCCATTGAGTATAAAAACCATGATCCCCAGAAAATTGTGAGCAACCATTTGGCTAATTGTGGGCTAAAGAGGTTTGAACATGAGTTTTCACGCCCGGATGACATTTTCCGAGGGGCGAGGTCTTATGAGGAAGTGCTAGCTCGGATCCGATCTTTGGCACCCAAAGACATAGCCTCTGTATTGAGATTTCAGGAACACAGACGGAGTTGTCTTCCCATTGTGCTGCGAGGAGGGAGCCCGGACGTTTCTGAGGCGGAGCCAAAGGATTATGAAGGCCCCAAAGATGCAACTTCTGGTTCGGGAAAAATCCAGGACGAGGGGAAGCAAATGAAGAAGCCCAAAACAGAGGCACAGAATCCGGACCCGCCAAAGACACAGAATCTGGAAACTGAGACTAAGACTCCTGAACCTCCGAAGAAACAAGACCCAGTCGTCACCCCAGGAAAGGCAGCGAAACAGATCGGGGAACCCATCACTTCTGTCACCCCCTTGCAGTCGACGCAAGGAAATATAGAAGAAGGATGGATTTTAAATGAGGAGCTGAGGCCTATCAAAGCAGAAGAACTTCCTCCAAACGAGGTCTTCTTTGACAAAAAGAGAAAAGTGGTGGTGAAAAGGGAGTTCTACCAGGAGGAAGGATCGACTACTAAAAAATTCAAGGTTATGACTGATGGAAAGAACAAAAAGAATGAGCAATTTGCCACGGAGATCACAGGAACGCTAGGAGCGTATGCATCGGCGAATCAATTTTCGGTCGGAGTGTTAAAAAACTAGCTCAAAAGAAATAATTGCCTGATCAAGACTCTCGAAGCTAGAGTAGCTTCGGCCACAGAAAACGCTAAAGGTCAGGTGAGCGGGGAGATAGAATTGGCCCGACTAGCTGATAAAAAGGAAATAGAAGTGCTCAAAGACAAGCTGGAGCAAGCGCATCTAGTGATCCGAGACGGTCGGATACAGGCGGGTCAACAAAGGACTATGATTGCAGGGTTGCACGCTCAGGTAGAGACCGTTGAAAGCAGGGTGATCGATGTCGAGGGGTTTAAATCCCAAGCGACCCAGATTCAGAGCAGGATCTCTTCTGCACAACAGAGTTTGCTCGCCAAAGTGGGAACAATCCGAGAGGATTGTCTGTTGATGCATCGGGTTTTCGAGAACCTGACTATCAGAGAGAGAGATGCAGAAGCGGCTCGGGTCGCCTTCCAGGAGGCAGTGATAGCCACGAACAATAGAGTTTCGGCAGGTTCTCCTGGACTCCCCCTCCCAGAACAAACTAGAGGTAACATTCTGTTGAAGGATTGGGAGCATAACTTTTCCCTGGGCAAGGAATAGGCCCAAAAAGTGACCAATTCATTAGAAGAAGCCTTCAATTCTATAGAGGGCGAGTTGTTGGGAATGGACAGTGGAGGCAACGCAGAAACATTAATGCAAATGAATGTAGAACATATCTCTCTTGATCTGAAAGAGAAGGAGGAGAGAGATTCGGTCGATATCTCTCAGATGGACAGGGTGGACATGGCTCGAGTTGAGAAGCACTTGATTCAGTCCAGCGTGCAACTAAGTGCCCAAAACATCATTGATGCACAAATGGGGGACAAGATACAGCAGTTGGCCCGAGAATGTTACTTCATCGAGGCCATCTGTCAAGCGGAACCTTCACAACTCGTATCTCAACTCGTGGAAAGATGTATCGCCTGCACTGAGGCCACACGAAGACGAGCACTTGGCACTAGATGAAGACAGAATAGGGGAGATGGAGCGATTGCTCTCTCCTCTGTCATAACGAAAAAAATTCGACCATTGAGATTCTACTTGCTTTGTAGAAATTGTATAAATATATCCCAGAGAGAAATAAACAGGGCTGGACCCTTTTTGAGATTTTGTAATAGAGTTTTTTCATTGAGATTTAATACAAGCAGATCCGAGATTCTCAATTCTGTCACTTATGTATTACAAGTTTGCTTTCTTGTTCCTCATTTTTTATTTTCAATTCATATTTGTAATTGATGTGATTCGTTATAATTTAGTACTACCACTACTATAACGAATAAATTTGGGTTTTTTGTAATTTTTTATTGCCTTTCCTCTGCACCAGCTATCAGCTGTGTAAGACCAATTTGCAGTTTCGGAATTCTACATGCATTTTTTGTTACATCGGTTATTTTCTTAACTATTTTCTCCTTCTGTTTACTTCGTAAGATTTTCCCTTGATAGGAAACTGACACTGTAAACGGCTTAATGTTTTTCCCCCATCTCACCCCTTTGATTAAGATATAATACAGTTACAGGAATGAGCCTTAGATTTTCATACATCGTTAATACTGCAACCGTGAATTCTCTTTTATAAAACTTAACTGAGACAGAACTCAGTCTTTCTTAACAATTCTCTTACCAGTATTGTCCCCCCATGACAGTTCCTACACCAACTTAACCTAACATTGAACCCGAATTATTGAACCAAACGCATATCGCCTTGAACCTCTTCAACACTATCCTTAAAACAACCACTAATCGGGCCGAGCTTGAACAATCATGGGCAGCCATTAAATGTGACATAACTATTCAGAAGCAGTTCGAAGCCAGACAACTTCAACGAATAAATCTCCCCTAGACTCTTCTTCGAAGGTTGATTTTTTCCCTTCTCCTTATCCTAACCACTTTCGGATTCCTTGACACCGTACTTTTGAGCCTTAGTACAGACTCAGGAACAACACCATGGAAGAATGCTTGATCACAACACTATGAGAGTGTTGACCTCATTTCGTTTTGTATCCCTTACCTTTAATCTTTGCTTCAGATAAATTATAAGCGATAACTCTAAAGGAGCTACTGTGATGATTGTTTGTGCTATTTCTTTATATTATCAGAAGAATATTATTCTTGCTTGTTGTTTTTTTGACCTTGCTC
The DNA here is from genome assembly GCA_009831015.1 of Picea engelmannii. Taxonomy (NCBI): domain Eukaryota; kingdom Viridiplantae; phylum Streptophyta; class Pinopsida; order Pinales; family Pinaceae; genus Picea; species Picea engelmannii. The sequence continues at coordinate 29,480 of ML798296.1, read as the reverse complement.
CAGGTCACATGAGGAAGCTATAGCGAAGGTTGCGGAAGGAAACATGCTAAAGGAGAGATCATAATTGAAGCAATCATCATTGGAAAAGAAGAAGGTGGGTCACTCAAAATCTGCCATGACCCACGCTATTAAAGAATCCATGTGAACTCTAGAAGATTAGCTCACATCAACTACAAGGTGCTACCATACATATGCAAAGCTATCACAGGTTTACCAGAACTCAAGGTTGATCAAGAAGGCATATGCAATGGATGTGCGCAAGGGAAGAATATCAAGAACCCTTTTCCAAAGAGGGACAACAAAGCAGAAGGAGTACTGGAACTCATTCATTCAGACGTGTGTGGCCGAATGCCATCATCCTCCATTAATGGGTATGTATACTATATATCATTCATTAATGATTATTCTCATAAAAGACCTGGATATATTTGAAGTGTTCAGCAAGATCAAGGAATTCAAAGCCTTGATAGAAAACCTTTATGTAAGGAAGATTAAGTTACTCAGGCTAGATAATGGAGGAGAATATACCTCAAAAGAGTTCGTGAATATCTACAAAGATGTTGGGATCAAGATCCCCAACAAAATGGTGTAGCTGAACGGAAGAACAGAACCATACTGGAAGCTGTGAAGACTATGATCCATGATAAAGGTCTTCCTATGTGCTTATGGGCAGAAGCAGTAATGACAGTTGTTTATGTGCAGAACCGATTATCCCATAGCACACTTGGGCTCAAGACACCGGAAGAGATGTTCACCGGAAAGAAGCCAGAGGTAATCCATCTCAAAATATTTGGCTATCCATTATTTATTCATATACCTAAAGAAAAGAGAAACAAGTTGGACCCTTCAGGAAAGAAGGGAATATTTGTGGGGTCTCCAAGGCCTTAAGAATCTACATACCAGGTCACCACCACATTGAGATCAGCAGGGAGGTGACCGTTGATGAAGAAGTGGCACTTAAGAAATCAAGAAGATGCCAGCTTAAAGAAGCAAATGAAGAGGAACCCATAATTCCCAGGATTACAGAATCCGTGAGGGAAGTTCCCAGAGCTGCAGAACCAGAGAGGGAAGTCGTAACTTCCCCTGATGAGGAGACTCCTGAAGAACATGATATAACAGAAGTTCAAGAACCTCCTCAAATGACCTTCTCCCATAAAAGAAAGCCTGCTTGGGCAAGAGAGCTTATTCAATATGGAGAGAAGTATGGTGTTCCAGAAGAAACCTCGAGATAGGTGAAAAGACAAAAGCCATTCTCCAGTTACACGGCTTTGATGTGTGATCTCCTAGATGAGAAGCCTACCTGCTTTGAAGAAGCCATTCAAAAGAAGGAATGGGCAGATGCCATGACAGAGGAATACCAATCCATAATAAAGAATGATGTATGGGAAATAGTTCCCAGACCAAAAAGTAAGGA
>ML798296.1:13801-28016 GCA_009831015.1 Picea engelmannii | reverse complement strand
TGGGCAGATGCCATGACAGAGGAATACCAATCCATAATAAAGAATGATGTATGGGAAATAGTTCCCAGACCAAAAAGTAAGGATGTGGTATCATCAAAATGGCTCTTCAAAATAAAATATGTTGTTGATGGAAGTATTGAGAAGTATAAAGCAAGATTTGTTGCTCGTGGATTTTCACAGAAGGAAGGCATTGACTATGAAGAGAAATTCGCTCCTGTGGCCAGATACACTTCGATCGGGACCATCATAGCTTTTGCAGCTAAGATGAAATGGAAGTTGCACCAGATGGACGTGAAGACAGCTTTCTTGAATGGTGTCATCGAAGAGGAAGTGTATATAGAGCTACCCCAAAAAATTGAGGTTGAAGATAGGAAGTCTCATGTCTGCAGATTGAAGAAAGCCTTATACGGATTGAAGCAAGCCCCTAGAGCTTGGTATGGCCGTATAGACAATTTCTTGACGAGCTTGGGCTTTACCAAGAGTAAAGCAGACTCAAATCTCTACTTCAAAATTATGGATAATAAACCAGTAATCTTACTACTGTATGTGGATGACTTATTCTTAACTGGAGAAGAAAAGATCATCGTTGAATGTAAAAAGAGACTTGTCACAGAATTTGAAATGAAAGACCTTGGCCTAATGCATTATTTCTTAGGCCTTGAGGTATGGCAGAGTCCAGAAAGGATCTTCCTTAACCAAGGGAAGTACACAGTCGAAATCCTAAAGAGATTCGACATGCTAGAATGTAAGTCCATGAATACACCCATGGAAATGAAGCTGAAGATGTTGGTCGATACTTCGTCAGACTTGATAGATGCCACACTGTATAGACAGATTCTTGGATCGTTGATGTACCTGACGAACACCAGACCAAACATTTTTTTTGCAGTGAACACCTTGAGTCAGTTTTTGGTAGATCCCAGACATGTTCACCTAGTGGTTGCAAAACATGTGATGAGGTACCTTAAAGGTGCAATAGATTATAGTGTCAGCTATGATGGAGATCATAAATTCACATTGAGTGGATACATGATGCAGATTGGGCAGGAAGCGTTGCTGACAGAAAAAGCACTTCCGGACGTTGTTTCAGTTTGGGATCAGCCATGATCTCATGGTAGAGTAGGAAGCAATCCAATGTTACTCTCAGCACAGCGGAAGCAGAGTACATTGCCGCATGTTATGCTAGCTGCGAAGCTATATGGATTCGAAAGTTGTTGACTAGTCTATTTGACCTAGAGATAGAAGTAACCACGATCCTATGTGACAACCAGAGCTGCATAAATATGACAGAGAATCCTGTATTCCATGACAGGTCGAAGCACATAGAGATCCGCTATCATTTCATCTGCGACATGGTACAGAGAGGAGCCTTGAAGCTCCAGTACATTAGCACAGATGAACAGGTTGATGATGTGTTGACCAAACCTCTATCTCGTGTAAAGTTTGAACACTTTCGAGATAAGCTTGGTATAGTCCGAAAGGACCCTCCCTGAAAGGGGGAGTATATTTGTATTCCTTGCTTCTGACCTCGCTGTTAGACGTAAAGCAAGATGAGTCATTGCTTCTGACCTCATTGTTAGACGTAAAGCAAGATGTTGTGTGTGTTCCTTGCTTCTGACCTCGTTGTTAGACATAAAGCAAGATGAGCCATTACTTCTAACCTCACTGTTAGACGTAAAGCAAGACATTGTGTGTGTTCCTTGCTTCTGACCTCGTTGTTAGACGTAAAGCAAGATGAGTAATTGCTTCTGACCTCACTGTTAGACGTAAAGCGATACATTGTGTGTGTTCCTTGCTTCTGACCTCGCTGTTAGACGTAAAGTAAGATGAGTCATTACTTTTGACCTCGTTGTTAGATGTAAAGCAAGACGTTGTGGGTATTCCTTTCTTCTGACCTAGTTGTTAGACGTAAAGCAAGATGATTCCTTGCTTCTGACCTCATTGTTAGACACAAATCAAGATGATGATGTGTTCCTTGCTTCTGACCTAGTTGTTAGACGTAAAGCAAGATGATTCCTTGCTTTTGACCTCGTTGTTAGACATAAAGCAAGATGATGATGTATTCCTTGCTTCTGACCTAGTTGTTAGACGTAAAGAAAGATGATTCCTTGCTTCTGACCCAGTTGTTAGACGTAAAGCAAGATGTGACTGACACTGAGCTACCAGCTTAACAGTTGTGACATTGAGCTAGTGTAGTACTATGATGTGCCAGCCTAGTGCTGTGATGAGGTATCATTTTTTTACTGATACATATTTGATGTAGATGATGATAGCATTCTTTTGAGAATGATGATGTTGCTAATGAAGAAAACTTCCGATGACTCATAAATATGCCAGCCAATGTTCCAAGATGATATTGATAATACTGTCCTCCTAATGCCATTGATGATGCAAACCTCTCTCGCCTGATGTTGTTGAAGAATACCCTTCTTGTTAAGGGGGAGTGTTGAAATAATGCAACTGCAAAGAGTATTCTTATTATTATTGATATTTTATTTATAGGATCAATCCCCATTGTGGATTTATCATGTCGGTAATTATATTAGGACCAAATCCCCTTTTGCGGATTGGTCAACAGACAATTATAATAGGCAGAATAAGAAGTCGACCCCAACAGTTAATAAGAAGACCCATATAATATAGGTGGGTTTACCCACCCAGATTGAGAAGTCGGTCCTGCCAATGAAGAGACACTTCACACGTGCCAGAACTTGTATAAATACAGGAGGCTAGCGCCTCATTTGATCACAACTCACTTGCTAAGTTTGAGAGACAAGTTCTGATCTGTTACGGGCAAAGGAGAGAGGAAGAAGAGTGGTGCATCTTTCAGAGAGGACTTGTTGTATTGGTTTGATTTATCTCTTGACATTGTATTGGCAATTTATGATAAGGAAGTTTTTGTTGGGTTTTCTTCCCCTAGAGGGTTTCCCAGGATAAATGTTGTGTCTCTTGTGAATGTGTATTTCTCAGTGCTCTTGTTCTTATATTGTTCTTATCTATTGAAATGCAAAGAACTATAATAATGGCATAAACATTAATAAAGAAGTCATCAAAGATATAGTCCACACAGAGCCTCTATACGATGAAATTACACCTAGCACCGATTTCAATGAAGGAACTCTTGTGCATATGTGGGACAAAATAAAGGGCAAGAAATTCAAAGAACTATAATAATGGCATAAACATTAACAAAGAAGTCATCAAAGATACAGTCCACACAGAGCCTCTATACGATGAAAATACACCTAGCACCGATTTCAATGAAGGAACTCTTGTGCTCATGTGGGACAAAAGAAAGGGCAAGCCTAGATATGAAAAGAAAGATAACAATTCATGGTTTGGCCCTTACATCATCAGGAATAAGTATGACAAAGAAAGGTACTATTTAACATTATTAGACGGGAGAAAGATGCCACTACTAGTAGATGGGTCTCTTCTCCAGCCTCGCATCCTGGTCACATGACTTTTTCAGGACACGTTCCCTAGGTAAGTAGGTAAGTCATTTTAATTCCCTGCATTTACATCTTTATTCCTCATACTAGTTTTGATGCATTTCATTTTCATTCTACTCTACTTGCATATTGATTTCATGCTTGGTTTAGAATTTATTGAAAAAATGTCAAAATTTTATTTGTCTAGTTCAGTTGTTATGGATTATGATCATATGATAAAAAGGATGAGTAGGCCATCCTACACTTGACAATTTGATGTTTACTTGTAGGCACGAGTCTACCAGGATATGTTGTTGTTCTCATTCACTCTACAGCGAACACATGTCCCCAAGTAGGAGCCAAATGTTATCCCCATTTTGTGGATAACTAAGGAGATGATGTCTCAAGGCCCTCAAGTTGCAGATATGGAGTACTTAGATACTACATGACCAACAGTACCCTTTGCACAGATCGAAAACCCACTCACCACCACAAATGGTCACAGTTTTACAGATGGCATCCACCACACCAGTTGGCTTCCGGAAGGCAATGGGCCTTACTCCATGAGGTACAAGTCAGTATTATGGTAAGCATCATTTCAATACCTAATCCATTTGATTATGTTATATCTTAGATTGCTCTATATTTCATTATATGTGCTTGGACATTATGCATGTCCCCCTGCTTCACCTTGGTGGTTGACATTTCACCCTAGTAAGTGGTCTTCTTTGGGAATGGGTTTGCTACTGGGAAATCCCTTAATGAGCCATCGTATCGTTCCCAACCATACTTACTATTTTCCATCATTCTCCCCCTTTGTTTCCTTATCTCTTATGGTTTTAGGGTGTATTGACCCAAGAAGGGGTTGTCCCTCATTCTATGGGAAGAAGGGGCTAAAGGCCCATAGGGGTTGGTGTTAGGTAAAAGATAAAATCGATATATGAACCTTCCATATGGTTCTCCCAAGGATCACCCAAGAAAGAAATAAAACACTTATCTTTGAATAAAAGGGGACCCATAATATAACAAAGAAATGCCTGAAAGCTAGATTGAAGGATAGGTGGTCTCATCATGAGCCGACCTATCATGTCCATGGATATCTATTGGTATGGAATTGTCATTATCTGGTCACCAAACCAAGGCAGTGACTCTCAGTTGCACGGCTGGGAGAAAGGGGGTCTCATCACGAGCCAACCTTCTCATTTCCATTAGGCATTTGTGCGTGACATTTCCACCATCTGGTCACCACACCAGGGAAGTGACCTTCAACCTCTCCTTGTGCTAAATAAAATATAAAGAAAGAAAGATAAAAGGAAAATGATGGGCTTGGAAAAAGTGCATTGTGGAGGAAGGTACCACACACCCTCTACAAAGGCACCCATGAATGAGACACTACGACCCCTAGTATATCATGATCCCTATGCCTATTGAGTCTTGACCCCATCCACCTCATACACTTTACATGGCTTAGAGAGGGACCTCTTGGAGGCTCTCCTTGACCTAGGGCAAGATCTACCCAATAGGACACCTCGTCAACCCTCCCAAACTTAAGCTTTACAAGTCACATAGTGTCTTTGAGTTGTCAATTGTTTGATATAGTAATATTTGATGCACATGCTTAGATGGATTATTTATTAATTGGATCCACTTATCATGATGTTATGACTTGAGATCCTTGGAGGGCGTGTTAATTTGTCTTAGCAGAACCTAGTTGGTGGTCAGTTTTGGGAAAACAAGCCTAGCTTGGGCTTCCATGGGGCTACAATCCCATAGGTTGGATGTCAGGGGCTCGCATGCCAGATGAGAGAGAGTTGACATGGATGGCCTTGATGGTGACTTGGATGACCTAGCCCACCCATCGCTTGCCAAGCGATTTTCCCAAGAGGGGAAAAATGTCCCACTTTTGAGCATGACATCATGATATTAGGGGCTAGGGCTTGGTGGTGAGGTGCCACTCATTTGCACTTGGACGTTTTTAGGAGAAGAGGGTTTTCACCATGATGAGATCACTTGGATTCTTGACACATGGCCTTGGGAGGCCCTTCCATGCTTCTCCAACACCAACGACCTCCTCAAAGTGGTAAAACGTCCCCTAAAGGGGTGACGTCATCCTATATTGGGTTTAGTTTGTGCAAAAGATGGAATTTTAAGTGAATTTTTAATATTATTGTGTTAAGGGGGCAAGACTAGGGTTGTTGACCCTTAATCTTGTGTTTTACTCCTTATTTTGTGGACAATCCATGTTGGATAATTTTTGTATAAATAGAGATCATAAGATCTCATTTTGAATCATAAATCTACTCTTGTGAGAGCTTTTGGTCTGAAATTTTTGACCTCCTTAGCACTTTTATCTCTGGTGCACGTGTGTATGGCTATGGTTGTGAATGGTTAAATGAAGAGGTGATGCACTAACCTTGGAAGGTTATTCTCTAGCTCTTGTGGTGGATTGTCTTAGCATCTCTGTTGATCTTGGTATTTTTTTTACTCTCTTGCTATCATTCTATTCAAGTCAAGTATTGTTTATGGTAGGAGCTAGGTGGGAAGTATAAGGGCATACACCCCCACCATAGTCTTCACCATTTTATTGTTTAATCACATTGATTAAAGGTTTGCTAAGACAAGTATAAGGGCATACACCCTCTTAGCTTAAACCCTAGATTAGATAAACTTGCCTTGGGAAGTAAAAGGGATTAAACGCCCAAAGAGGTAGCTTCTCTAAGCTCATTGTGACTCCACTAGTCATTAATTTGTTGCATTGGGAAATGTGAATTTCGGTCATTTTTACTTCTTGCAAAGTGGATTGTTTTCCTTGTGCCTTGGGCACCTCACAACCACTAGTTCATCCTCATCTAAGAGATACTTATTGTTTCTGCTAAAAATTTGCATCTTCAACCATTAGGGCTGCAGAAACCCTAACTTACTTGCTTAAATAACTCTTTATTCAACCATTGGTTTTTGCTCAAAGTTTGCACACTTACTCTACTTGTCCTAGTGCACTTTTTGGCGCCGTTTGAGAGGATTCTAGTGGCTGATTTTATTGTTGTAATACATTGAATGTTACATCCATAAGGCTGATATAATTTTCTGCAGACAAGTGTTTACAACAACCTTATCTTTTGTGCTAGAATTTTGGCTTTTCATCTTGAGTTTAGCTAGTCTTTCTCGTGTATTTCCTACTTGATATCTAGCACTTATTGGGCAGCTTCTAGTATCATTTATTTGTTGATATATATTGTTATCTACTACTGCAAATTAGGGAAAGCAAGTTTAACTTGTTGATCCAACTAACATATACTGTTGCAAAGTGTATTTTCTTATGTCTTGGGTAGGTACACTCATCCGGAAAAGCATTGTACTTATGGGGAATTCATTACTTAACTTGCAAGGCATATCTCCCTACCTTTCTTTCCATCTAGACTTGACCTCTAGGAGCTTCTTTTCCACTTCCCTCCATCTCTGTTTCAATCCCCTTAGGGTCACCGATATCACCTCCCTAGAGTGACCTAGTCACCCTTGAAGTGCGAGACCTACATCGAGGTGACATTGAGTGTAGGATTACCATAGTTGTAGCACTTGTTCTATGGTTGGGTCAGGCTTTGCCAACCTACAACTTGTGCTATAACAGTGCTATATTAGCTTCTTTCTTAAATGTTGTTGGTCCTCGGGGCTTCAGAAGGACCTTGTGGATTAGGAGCAGATACGCTCGTGAAAAAAGGGTTCAACATTCCTTGGGATAGAGGCAGGAAATTTCCCTGGTTGCATGAGTATGGGAATTCTTCAAATCAAATTCACCTTCTACTAGGTGAAATTTTTGTTACTACATGGGGGCTTGATGTGTGTCCTTCTATCCAAGAAGATTATTATTTTCACCTGCTCTTGTAGGTCAACTTCTCTTACTCTATCTAACTGAGTGGGAGGTAATCAGACCAATATGCATTTTGATCCCCGTTGAAATGGAGATACCATTTGAATGTTGTCAGAGGTGAGGTCATGTGCCCTATAGAGATACGGGAAGGTAGATAAGAACCTACCAAAACGTGAAACCAAGGATTTATCCGGAATAGGTGTATCTCACAGTGAGAGTTACATTCAACATTTTAGCACCTCTTGAACCTGGAATACTAGTTGGGTTTCGACTATGTTGTAGTGTAAGGGAACCTACAACTGGATGGAATCCCTATAATCAATCAAGGTGCTCCCTCTACATACTTATGCCCAAAACATATACAGATTCAATCACTAAATTTTAGCAAACAACAATAGCTTTCTTACTCACTAGCGTTCAAGTTTCAAATAACAGGAACAACACTGACATGATCTTCAGTTGACTCATGGAAAAACGAACGAGCCCAAAAACTGTTTCCATTTCTCCTTCATGCAAGCATCCATAGTTATTTTTAAAAGCATGAAAAAAGCAGTGTGACATGTTGAGGATGTTTGGTTCTTATTTTAAAACTAGGATCTCACGTGGCTCGGGGGAAAGGATACAACATTTTCTGCATTGAACAAACGAAGTGACAATGATACTGATAACTAGAAAGAAAGCACCTAGTCTTCTAAGACAAGCGTTTGTGTGTGATAGATGACCAAATCCACATTGTCATTGTGATAAGGCATGAGCAAAGGTGTCACAAATATGAAGCGGCGGAGACCGTGGTGGGTTACATAGTGACAATAGTTGGCATATTATCGGAAACAATGTCATATATTTTGTCAGTGGCCTCATAATAATTTATGACATTTGTACAACCCCCAACATCGATGCCTCCATGCTAAAAATGTCAAATGTTATTTGTTGGTAGTTGGAGCTCAAATGTGATAAATTTGAATGGAAAATTTTACATTGCATTATATAAAACAAACATCCCCAAACACGAAAATTTGGTAAAATGTAAATGGCAAAGGGTTTCTCTAAAATAACCAAATCTACATGATTTTATTCAAGTGACAATTTTCTTTGGTGAACAAAATTCTTCCGGCACAGAACGTGCACACTTGACTGACAGGACACTGTGTGGGGATCCAATGGAAAACTCATATCTCATTATCAATGTGACTGACAGGAGACTGTGTGGGGATCCAACGGAAAACTCACATCTCATTATCAATGTGACTAATAGGAGACTGTGGGGGGAATCCAACGTTCAAGTTGCAGAGCTCATAGATGCTAAGTGAAAAATGACATGAATGAGAAGTGAGGCGCCCTCCTCTCTCTTTTATACCTCCATCTTCTAATTTTCACTTAAGTTATTTTATTGAATTATAAAGTATTACGTTATTTCCTCCTCTAAGTCAATTAACCTTTTTAACTGCTTTTACCAAAGTCACTTTAATAATATAAGCTTTTACTCCTTAGTGAGCACTTTTGCACCCCTTATCCCTCTTTCAATATCCTTGTCAAGAAGAGGGGGACATTATAGTCTCCCCTACTAGAAATTGCTTGTCCACAAGAAATCCTGAATCGGTCTGTTGTAGAACCTATTCACTCTCCCAAGTGGCATATTCTATAGGCAAATTTTTCAATTTGATTAAGTATTTCTTGATGTCCCTTTTCTTTAGTTGTTTTTCCCTCACCTCCAAAACCTCCTCTGGAATTCAAATCAAGTTTGAGCTTCTCAGTGCCATTTTTTTTAATGGATGCATGTATGTATGGTTGTAGCCTCAAATAGACCAAATATCCTACCTCAAAAGTATGCTCCACTATGTGCCTTACAATGTATAACTTCTGCTGGTTTTGACCCCTTTTCAAATGATCTTTGATCTCTTTAAGAATTTCTTGGCTTTCATGTATCCACTCCTTAGCCATAGGAGCTCTATTATCTCCAAACACAATCTCAACAAAAGTGAGGGGATCATAACTATATAAAGCTTTGAAAGGAGACATACTAATAGACATGTGGTAATTGGCATTGTAGTAGTATTCACCCAAATATAACAACTTGTCCCATGCTTTATGTTTCCCTGTCACATAGTTTCGAAGGTATCCTTCCACCCACTTGTTTACTATCTCATTTTGACCATCTGTTTGTGGATAGTAGCTAGTGTTGGGGGTTAATTATATACCCATTAGTTGAAATATCTCTTGCCAAAAGATAATCATAAATCTACTATCCCTGTCACTCACAATCATTTTGGGTAGCCCATGCAACCTGAAGACTTCTCTTAAAAACATTTATGCCACTTGAGATGCGCTAATGTCCATGGAGATGGAGAGAAAGTGAGAAAACTTGGTTAAACTATATACTACCACAAATATGCAATCCTTACCATGTGCCTTGGGTAGCCCTGTAATGAAATCCATAGATACACTTTCCCACTTATGCTCAGGGATGGGAAGAGGTCGCAATAGACTTGTTGGGTGAGTGTGCTCATCTTTGTTCTGTTGGCAAGTGATAGACTCCTTGATGTGGCGCATGACATCTCTCTTGAGACCTTTCCAAGAAAACCTTTCTCTTATCTGTCTATATGCTTTAAGGAATCCTTGATGCCCTGCTAATGATGAATTATGAAATGCCCGAAGCACCCTTTTCTTGAACAAGGATTCACTGATTCAAGAACCAAATAGATCCTCCCCTCATAATATATGATGTCATCTATAATCATGTACATGTCATCATGTAATTGTCCATCCATCAACTCACATGCAAATTTATTTTTGGAGTACTCTACCAATAAATAAGACTTCCAATAACCAAATATCTTTGATATGGAGTAGGTTGAGGGTCTCCTAAACAAGGCATCCTCTACAACATTGTTTTTTCCCTCGACACATTCTATGTCAAAATTATAAGCTTGAATCTTACTCACCCACTTTTGTTGTCTCTCATTAATGTCCTTCTGCTCTAGAAAATACTTGAGGCTATTATGGTCTTCCTGACCACAAATTTTGCTCCCACCAGATATTTCTTGAACTTGGCCAATGCATGCATTATGGATAACATTTTCTTATCATAAATGGTGTACAACAACTCATGCCCTCTTAATTTGCGGATCTCATAGGCAATGGGATGCCTATTTTTCATGAGAACAACTCCACTACCGTCACACTCCAGAATGAATGGTTGAGAAAAAACTGGAAAGGATAATACATGACAAGTACTCATCACCTTCTTCATTTTGTCAAATTCCAATTGTGCCTCATCACTCCACTTAAATGCACCCTTCGTGGTCAAATCAATTAAAGGTGGGCATAATTGGGATAATCCATTAACAAACCTCCTATAATAACTGCAAATACCAAGAAATCCCTTGAGCTTTGTAAGTGTTTTGTGTGTGTGCCAATCAATGATTGCTTGGATCGTTTATTTGTGAACCTCTACTCCCTTTTCTCCAATAATGTGCCCCAAACAGAGAACCTCAGTCATCCCAATTTCACATTTTGATTCTTTGGCATATAGTGATTGTTTTTCCATGATGCTCAAGACCTGATCCACATGTTTGAGGTGATCATCACGTATCCTAATGTAAATTAGAAAGTCATCAAAGAAGACGAGTAGGAACTTTCTAAATTTCTTGTTAAACACATGGTTAATGTAGGATTGGAAGGTTGTTGGCACATTGATCAATCCAAAAGGCATGACAAGGAACTCATCATTCCCATAGTAGCATATGAAAGGTGTCTTCTATATGTCATGTTCCTACATCCTGATTTGATGGTACCTAAAGCGCAAGTCAATTTTGGTGAAGTACACTGTGCCATGTAGCTCATCCAATAACTCATCTATCATGGGAATGGGATACCTATTTTTTATGGTTTTCTTATTCAAGGATCTATATTTAATACACATGTGCATAGTTCCACATTTCTTCTTCACCAACACTATTGATGATGCAAAGGGACTTGAACTCGGTTTAATATGCCCCATGGATAATAGTTCTTTAATGGGACTCTCAATTTCATCCTTATGCTTCTTGGGGTGTGTGTATGGTGTAGTAATGACCGTCTTGGCCCCTTATTCCAATTCTATGATGTGTTTGACCCCTCTATTTGGTGGTTGACCTGGAGGAATTGGTTCAAATACCTTCTTATGCTTGTGAAGTATTCTTTGTATGTCTGGAGGATACTGCTTGTGCTCTTCACTACTCACCTCCATAACAAAACACTCAGCTACATAGGCCACCTCCTCTCGCCTAAATATTGCATGCATTTGTTTAGTTGTCACAACTCTAGGTTCATCTCTTGTCATTCCCTTAAGTGTGATCCTTTTCCCCCCTTCCATGTTGAAAGGCATTTCCATGGTTTTGTAGTTGGTGGTGATTGGTCCCAAAGCGCTAAGCCACTGCACACCCAGTATGATGTTTGTATCTAGTATATCTACTACATATAAATCTCCTGTGAAAGTGTATCTACCTAAGGTCAAGCTCATATGTGGAATATACCTGTCACAAGCCATAGTGCATCCTCTTTCCACCTTAACCAAAAACCCCTCAAAGTCCATGGTGGGAATGTGTCTCATTTCTACCATAATAATGTCAATGAAATTATGAGAAGCTCCTCCATCGACTAGTATTGTTGCTCGTTATCCCTGCACAACTCCCTTCATCCAGAATGTATTAGACTTGGGCACTCCACTAATGGATGCAATGGTAGCTTTCTTAATCCCTGCATCATGGTGCATGGGCCCCTATTCTCCCTGCGCATGTGAGAACTGTTCGTCCTCCCTCTGATTCATCTCCATGTTATGAATGGCTCCACTTTCCTCCTCATCCATCTCATCTTCACTATCAGAAACTACTTCTATATAAGGAATTTTCCATTTACCCATACATCTATGACCTGGCTGCCATGGCTCCTTCCAAGTAAAACATAGTTTCTTCCTTCTTAACTCCCTTCTAGTAGCTTCATTCATATTAAATTTACCCTTGTCAAACTGTCTACTCTCTCGCACCTTTGGAATGATTGGGGGTCTAGGTGTGACTTTGTTTTTATAGGTCGCCCCTACCAAATCCCTGGTGCGCTCAATATCATCATGTAACATTATAGGCTTGAAAGCCTTAAACCATCCATGTAAGGGCTCTGTCAAACCTTTTATGTACATTATCAATAACCTATATTCTGACATATCTGGAACCATAACTACTATTCTATGAAACTCCTCAATGAATTCTTCTATTAACCATGTTTGTCTAATCTGTGTGAGCTCCTTGAAATGAAGTTTTGGATCCTCCCTGTCAAATTTTTCAATGAGTCTTTGGGTGAATTCAATGTATGAAGTGACATGTTCATGACCTAAAGTGGTCATCCCATGAAACCACTAGTCATGTGCCTTACCATTCAAGTGTAATGTTGCAAACTTGATGGCCTTCTCCTCTTCCATGGGGTTCAACTGAAGGTAGGAATCCATCTTTTGTACCCAAACCTTAGCTAAAATATGACTAGATCCATCAAAGTGGGGCATCTCCATTCTTCCTGCCTTGCACCCCAACTCATTGTCACCTATGTAGTGTCCCTTAGACTTTCGCTTGTACATGACATGGAAATATTCCCCCTAGGAAACTTGTATTTGGAAACCTACACTCAGAGAGTTATATGCCCTTTCCATATTCTCCCATTCATCCTCAATGCCTCCATTCCCAAAGTTATTTGTGCCCTTTGGTCGTGCCTCCAAGAAGGTAGGAATATATGGCCTAAGTGTGCTCCTACTAGCCATGTGGGAATGAGAATGTGTGCCTCTAGATAATTTGCGGTCCTCTGTATGATCTTTGTGCCCATATTCCTCATCCTGACATGTTCCTCTCTGAGATCCACCAACTCCTTGGTTTCCTTTGAATAAGGGTGGGTCCTTGCCATGTATTTTCTCCATCAAGAACTGAGAGAGGATACCCTAATGCTTGCGATGTTCCTCCATTATGGATATAATTCTCTCATGTCCTTTCTGAAATTTTGCAAAGGATATCTTTAGTTCTGCTTGTCCCATAGACAAATGATTTTGCATCTCCTCTTGGTTACACTGCATAATAACATAATTGTTCTGTAGTGTATCATTCATTATTTGAATCATCTTTTCAGCTAAAATTGTCGCTTCTTCTGACACTGCATTCTCTGTTTCATGAGTTCCCCCCATGCTTTCTTGTGGCTCTTCTTCTTCTGGAATATCTAATAAAGGATGTCGCCCATGACCTCTCCTCATGGGCATTCGTTTTAATCATAGGCTAGTGAAGGAATTCGCTCTGATACCACTGTAATGTTCCCAAGTATATTCACTATGAACTTAAGGGTTTAGTTCTTATTTGTTTGAATTGTTTGTTGGAATATTTTGCAGGATGCTTCTCAAAGTTGTGTTGGGGATGTTTTGTTGAGTTTTATAGCATGTGAATGATGAACATGGCACAACAACAGATGGAAATTACAAGATACAAGAGAGAGAACCAAAGAGAATAACCAAACAACTTCAGGTATGACCTTTATTTATTTAATAAGTTGTCCTCCATACAAGAGATATAGAGATATGGAATAATAAAGAAGAAATGTAGAATTTGAGGTTGAAGATGCCTTCCAGATACGAGTAATGGGATTTGTGAGCCCTCCTAGCCTTCCAATAGAATTCTATAATTCTAAACAAGATCAATTTATTTCCATTCTGAATAATGGCACCCAGATCTGGGTAAGTTGCACACCTCATGGCTAGGAAACCCCTAAGAATTATGGCTTCTTCTGTTCTTTCCTCCAAACACTGAAATAAATATATAGATATATAGA
Organism: Picea engelmannii; assembly: GCA_009831015.1. NCBI lineage: Eukaryota > Viridiplantae > Streptophyta > Pinopsida > Pinales > Pinaceae > Picea > Picea engelmannii. Next base: position 13,886 of record ML798296.1, on the reverse strand, counting down.
TCTGGTGATGAGGAACACATAGAGTGAGCTTCTCCAGTTGTTATGAGTGATCTAACCCTCCAACTCACTGGATCCACAAGTGACA
>ML798296.1:0-13701 GCA_009831015.1 Picea engelmannii | reverse complement strand
AGGATGATGGCATTGGGCCACACACGTCTGAATGAATGAGTTCCAATACTCCTTCTGCTTTGTTGTCCCTCTTTGGAAAAGGGTTCTTGATGTTCTTCCCTTGCACACATCCATTGCATATGCCTTCTTGATCGACCTTGAGTCCTGGTAAACTTGTGACAACTTTGCATATGTATGGTAGCGCCTTGTAGTTGATGTGGGCCAATATTCTATGCCAAAGTTCGCATGAGTTTTCAATGGTATGGGTCATGGTAGTTTATGGGTGACCCTTCAGCTTATATAAGCCATTTTCTTCACTTCCGATGACGATTGCTTCATTTAAGGTTTCTCCTTTAGCCCACATAATAACTTCTCCATCTATGAAGGCAACTCTATAGCCTTTCTTGTCTAAGGTTGATATGGAGAATAAGTTCTTCTTTAAGCCAGGTACATAGAGTACGTCCTTCATTGTTATTGAGTTTTCTTAATCTAGCTTGTAGTTTGATTCTCCTATTCCCTTGATGGGATATTGATAATCATCTCCAAGAGTTACTTTCTGAGAAAACTTATTTTCTAAAATACAAGAGAGAGTATTTTTCTTACCCGTCATATGTTTTGATGCATCGCTATCAATGAGCCATGTGTCCTCTCCAGGTGATACAGATCCTGAGAGAGCTGAGATCAATGCATGGTCCTTAATCATCTTCATAGGTGGTTCTTCATATTCGGCTATGTGATCATGTTGCCTTTTGTGCTTCCTTTTGTATTCTTCTCTTCTGACTGGACAATTATTCGCCTTGTGTCCCATCTTATCATAATGATAGCATTGTATAGATGAGAGATCTCGTCCCTTGCGTTGTCCTTTCTTCTGAAAATTTCTTGGGTGAGATTCTTGGCTATTGAATTTGTTTGATGGTTGAGGTTCTCTATGAGATTCCCTTTTGAAGTAGGGTTTCTTCCTTCCTCCTTTTGTATGGGTAGCTAGGGCTTGATCATCATCCCTTGCTAGTAGTGCTTCACGGTTGGCTACCCTTGTCTCTTCTTGGATGCATTCTTCCCATAGACTCTCAAACTGTATTTTTTCCTTTCTGCCACATACCGATTGGATGAAAGAATCCCAAGGTCTTGTGAGACCATTTAGGGCCGTTATTACGAATTCGTCTTCATTAATGGTGTCTCCAATCTCTTTTAACTGTTCTTTTATTTCTGAGATTCGGGAGAAATATTCTTGAATCATTTCTCCTTTCTGCATCTTGGTATTCTTCAATTGAGATCTTAGATTCATCTTTCGATTGATGTTCTTTCCTTCATATAGTTTGCTTAGAGAGTCAAACATTTCGTTCAGAGTTTTCTTGGACGATACATACGGGATCATGTGGTCTTTGATTGAATCTGCAATGATTCTTTGAGCCCTGATTGAGTCCTTCTGATGCTTCGATTTCTCTACGGCATCTTCAGGTTCCTCCACTTCTTCTTTGATAAATTTTGCTAGGTCATTCTCTGCAAGGATCAGACCGATCCTATACTTCCAGACATGGAAGTTGTCTATGCCTTCTAGTTTCTCAACAAGCTTTGTGCTTGCAGACATCTTGTACTCGAGGCTATGAAAATGACCAAAAAATGAAAATGCTTAAAATCAATTTTTGGCCTTAACAAGAGGTGCACTTGGCTGAGGCGAGTAGCCTGGTGTACTTGGATCTGAGAAAATCCAACTTTTACCCCGTCAAATCTGATCTGCGGATTTCTGGACTGGTGCTTCTGGTACTTCTGGTACTCTAGTACTTTTGGTACTTTTGTGAAACTAGGGTTTCACTTTCTGAGAGATCCAACCACTGAAAAGGTGCGCTCTAAGTGCCAAAATGATCCTTGGGGGAGGGCGCAACTTTCTAGGTGGTTAGGGAGCTAAAAAGATTCACTTTTACAAAACCCTAATTTGCAGGTACTGCAACAGTGACATTTTTCTCTTGCGAAATATGTTTCCGTCAGGTTGGCTCTGATACCATGTTAATGTTTATGCCATTATTATAGTTCTTTGCATTTCAATAGATAAGAGCAACATAAGAACAAGATCACTGAGATATACACATTCATAAGAGACACAACATTTATCCTGGGAAACCCTCTAGGGGAAGAAAACCCCGCAAAAACTTCCTTATCATAAATTGCCAATACAATGTTCAAGAGATAACTCAAACCAATACAGTTAGTCCTCCCCAAAAGATACACCACTCTTCTTCTCCTGTCTCCAATTGGTAATTACAACTTGCCTCTTAAGAAAATGAGCAAGTGAGTTGTGTGATAAAGTGAGGCGCTAGCCTCCCTATATATACAAGACTGACACGTGTGAAGGGGCTTCACTGGCAGGGCTGACCTCTCACTCTGGGTGGGTAAACCCACCTTTAATTTAATTCTGGGTCTCAATAATAACTGTTGGGGTCGACTTCTTATTCTGCCTATTACAATTGTCCGATGACCAATCCGCAAAAGGGGATTTGGTCCTAATACAATTACCGACATGATTAATCCATAATGGGGATTAATCCTATGAATAAAATAACAATAATAATAAGAATACTCTTTGCAATTACATTATTTCAACACCAAACACCCCAAGGTATAGATATTAGGGTAGGTCCCTAACATGTCTCCTAGCCTCAAGTAAGTGATAACCTTAAAGTTTCCAAACATAAGTATCCAAACAATAGATGGTCATTTCTTTTTCGTTTCTGGACATCTGAAATTCAACAACCAAAGGCGATCAATTCTTGACAAAAGAGACATTGAACCATCCACAAGTCATTGTTGGATATTCAAGCTAAAATGGTAATGTACAAGAATAAAAAAAATATAATTTTAATGTTTAAGCTTACGTTGGTAAACAATATACATTTGGTAACAAAACAATTTATGTGTGTGTCTTTGGCAAGTAAATAAATATAGTTGTACCGAAGATTTATATATGTTTCATGTTCAAAACTAAACGATTTGTTCGACGAAGGGGATGATTATTTATTTCAACAATTATTAATAATAGTAGTTAACTATTATTTTAAAAATCATATATTTATGAAAATTTACACCTATTCTAAAACAAAATATCTAAAATCATGATATCAAATGAAGTCGTGTCAATACACTGAACTAAAAACTTGATATGAATACAAATTTTGAAATATACTCAACACTTACTATTTGTGAAAGTGAAAACCTTTGATAGTGTTCTGGGTAAAGTTTGTGGAGCTGTAATGTCCCCCTCTTCTTGACAAGGATATTGAAAGAATTAGTAGTCTAGTCACCTTCTAGACTATAGTCTCATGGGAAAAAGGGGGCTAAGGGGTGCACAAATGGTCAATAAGGAGTAAAAGGTTATATTATTAAAGTGACTTTAGTAGAAACAATTAAAAAGGTTAATTGACTTAGAGGAGGAGATAAAGTAATACTTTATAAGTCAATAAAATAACTTAAGTGAAAATTAGAAAATTGAGCTATAAAAGAGAGGAGGGTGTCTCACTTTTCATTCATGTCATTTTTCACTTAACATCTTTGACCTTTGCAGCTTGAACGTTTTGAGGGTTTTGAGTAAACAAACCCTAGAGATTAGCAAGGAGATGAGTATTCCTATGTTCCTATGTTCATATTCATCTCAAGAGGTATCATGAAGACAAGGTGTGAGTTTGGGGGTTTTTCTACAGACTGGGCACATTATTCGAGAAAGGAAGATTCAATTTTCTTAAGAGGGGGTAGATCTGGAGCCAAACCCTTTCCGAAAGGGTTTTCCATCACCATAACGCCTTATCTCATCAGTTTGTGTGGTTTTTTCTTTCCATATTGTTTTATTATTTCCTTGGGGTGATTTTTCTGAAGGAGGGCGCATTGTCACTTGTGGATCCAGTGAGTTGGAGGGTTAGATCACTCATAACAACTGGAGAAGCTCACTCTATGTGTTCCTCATCACCAGATCTATATATCTATATATTTATTTCAGTGTTTGGAGGAAAGAACAGAAGAAGCCATAATTCTTAGGGGTTTCCTAGCCATGAGGTGTGCAACTTACCCAGATCTGGGTGCCATTATTCAGAATGGAAATAAATTGATCTTGTTTAGAATTATAGAATTCTATTGGAAGGCTAGGAGGGCTCACAAATCCCATTACTCGTATCTGGAAGGCATCTTCAACCTCAAATTCTACATTTCTTCTTTATTATTCCATATCTCTATATCTCTTGTATGGAGGACAACTTATTAAATAAATAAAGGTCATACCTGAAGTTGTTTGGTTATTCTCTTTGGTTCTCTCTCTTGTATCTTGTAATTTCCATCTGTTGTTGTGCCATGTTCATCATTCACATGCTATAAAACTCAACAAAACATCCCCAACACAACTTTGAGAAGCATCCTGCAAAATATTCCAACAAACAATTCAAACAAATAAGAACTAAACCCTTAAGTTCATAGTGAATATACTTGGGAACATTACAGTGGTATCAGAGCGAATTCCTTCACTAGCCTATGATTAAAACGAATGCCCATGAGGAGAGGTCATGGGCGACATCCTTTATTAGATATTCCAGAAGAAGAAGAGCCACAAGAAAGCATGGGGGGAACTCATGAAACAGAGAATGCAGTGTCAGAAGAAGCGACAATTTTAGCTGAAAAGATGATTCAAATAATGAATGATACACTACAGAACAATTATGTTATTATGCAGTGTAACCAAGAGGAGATGCAAAATCATTTGTCTATGGGACAAGCAGAACTAAAGATATCCTTTGCAAAATTTCAGAAAGGACATGAGAGAATTATATCCATAATGGAGGAACATCGCAAGCATTAGGGTATCCTCTCTCAGTTCTTGATGGAGAAAATACATGGCAAGGACCCACCCTTATTCAAAGGAAACCAAGGAGTTGGTGGATCTCAGAGAGGAACATGTCAGGATGAGGAATATGGGCACAAAGATCATACAGAGGACCGCAAATTATCTAGAGGCACACATTCTCATTCCCACATGGCTAGTAGGAGCACACTTAGGCCATATATTCCTACCTTCTTGGAGGCACGACCAAAGGGCACAAATAACTTTGGGAATGGAGGCATTGAGGATGAATGGGAGAATATGGAAAGGGCATATAACTCTCTGAGTGTAGGTTTCCAAATACAAGTTTCCTAGGGGGAATATTTCCATGTCATGTACAAGCGAAAGTCTAAGGGACACTACATAGGTGACAATGAGTTGGGGTGCAAGGCAGGAAGAATGGAGATGCCCCACTTTGATGGATCTAGTCATATTTTAGCTAAGGTTTGGGTACAAAAGATGGATTCCTACCTTCAGTTGAACCCCATGGAAGAGGAGAAGGCCATCAAGTTTGCAACATTACACTTGAATGGTAAGGCACATGACTAGTGGTTTCATGGGATGACCACTTTAGGTCATGAACATGTCACTTCATACATTGAATTCACCCAAAGACTCATTGAAAAATTTGACAGGGAGGATCCAAAACTTCATTTCAAGGAGCTCACACAGATTAGACAAACATGGTTAATAGAAGAATTCATTGAGGAGTTTCATAGAATAGTAGTTATGGTTCCAGATATGTCAGAATATAGGTTATTGATAATGTACATAAAAGGTTTGACAGAGCCCTTACATGGATGGTTTAAGGCTTTCAAGCCTATAATGTTACATGATGATATTGAGCGCACCAGGGATTTGGTAGGGGCGACCTATAAAAACAAAGTCACACCTAGACCCCCAATCATTCCAAAGGTGCGAGAGAGTAGACAGTTTGACAAGGGTAAATTTAATATGAATGAAGCTACTAGAAGGGAGTTAAGAAGGAAGAAACTATGTTTTACTTGGAAGGAGCCATGGCAGCCAGGTCATAGATGTATGGGTAAATGGAAAATTCCTTATATAGAAGTAGTTTCTGATAGTGAAGATGAGATGGATGAGGAGGAAAGTGGAGCCATTCATAACATGGAGATGAATCAGAGGGAGGACGAACAGTTCTCACATGCGCAGGGAGAATAGGGGCCCATGCACCATGATGCAGGGATTAAGAAAGCTACCATTGCATCCATTAGTGGAGTGCCCAAGTCTAATACATTCTGGATGAAGGGAGTTGTGCAGGGATAACGAGCAACAATACTAGTCGATGGAGGAGCTTCTCATAATTTCATTGACATTATTATGGTAGAAATGAGACACATTCCCACCATGGACTTTGAGGGGTTTTTGGTTAAGGTGGAAAGAGGATGCACTATGGCTTGTGACAGGTATATTCCACATATGAGCTTGACCTTAGGTAGATACACTTTCACAGGAGATTTATATGTAGTAGATATACTAGATACAAACATCATACTGGGTGTGCAGTGGCTTAGCGCTTTGGGACCAATCACCACCAACTACAAAACCATGGAAATGCCTTTCAACATGGAAGGGGGGAAAAGGATCACACTTAAGGGAATGACAAGAGATGAACCTAGAGTTGTGACAACTAAACAAATGCATGCAATATTTAGGCGAGAGGAGGTGGCCTATGTAGCTGAGTGTTTTGTTATGGAGGTGAGTAGTGAAGAGCACAAGCAGTATCCTCCAGACATACAAAGAATACTTCACAAGCATAAGAAGGTATTTGAACCAATTCCTCCAGGTCAACCACCAAATAGAGGGGTCAAACACATCATAGAATTGGAATAAGGGGCCAAGACGGTCATTACTACACCATACACACACCCCAAGAAGCATAAGGATGAAATTGAGAGTCCCATTAAAGAACTATTATCCATGGGGCATATTAAACCGAGTTCAAGTCCCTTTGCATCATCAATAGTGTTGGTGAAGAAGAAATGTGGAACTATGCACATGTGTATTAAATATAGATCCTTGAATAAGAAAACCATAAAAAATAGGTATCCCATTCCCATGATAGATGAGTTATTGGATGAGCTACATGGCACAGTGTACTTCACCAAAATTGACTTGCGCTTTAGGTACCATCAAATCAGGATGTAGGAACATGACATATAGAAGACACCTTTCATATGCTACTATGGGAATGATGAGTTCCTTGTCATGCCTTTTGGATTGATCAATGTGCCAACAACCTTCCAATCCTACATTAACCATGTGTTTAACAAGAAATTTAGAAAGTTCCTACTCGTCTTCTTTGATGACTTTCTAATTTACATTAGGATACGTGATGATCACCTCAAACATGTGGATCAGGTCTTGAGCATCATGGAAAAACAATCACTATATGCCAAAGAATCAAAATGTGAAATTGGGATGACTGAGGTTCTCTGTTTGGGGCACATTATTGGAGAAAAGGGAGTAGAGGTTCACAAATAAACGATCCAAGCAATCATTGATTGGCACACACACAAAACACTTACAAAGCTCAAGGGATTTCTTGGTATTTGCAGTTATTATAGGAGGTTTGTTAATGGATTATCCCAATTATGCCCACCTTTAATTGATTTGACCACGAAGGGTGCATTTAAGTGGAGTGATGAGGCACAATTGGAATTTGACAAAATGAAGAAGGTGATGAGTACTTGTCATGTATTATCCTTTCCAGTTTTTTCTCAACCATTCATTCTGGAGTGTGACGGTAGTGGAGTTGTTCTCATGAAAAATAGGCATCCCATTGCCTATGAGATCCGCAAATTAAGAGGGCATGAGTTGTTGTACACCATTTATGATAAGAAAATGTTATCCATAATGCATGCATTGGCCAAGTTCAAGAAATATCTGGTGGGAGCAAAATTTGTGGTCAGGAAGACCATAATAGCCTCAAGTATTTTCTAGAGCAGAAGGACATTAATGAGAGACAACAAAAGTGGGTGAGTAAGATTCAAGCTTATAATTTTGACATAGAATGTGTCGAGGGAAAAAACAATGTTGTAGAGGATGCCTTGTTTAGGAGACCCTCAACCTACTCCATATCAAAGATATTTGGTTATTGGAAGTCTTATTTATTGGTAGAGTACTCCAAAAATAAATTTGCATGTGAGTTGATGGATGGACAATTACATGATGACATGTACATGATTATAGATGACATCATATATTATGAGGGGAGGATCTATTTGGTTCTTGAATCAGTGAATCCTTGTTCAAGAAAAGGGTGCTTCGGGCATTTCATAATTCATCATTAGCAGGGCATCAAGGATTCCTTAAAGCATATAGACAGATAAGAGAAAGGTTTTCTTGGAAAGGTCTCAAGAGAGATGTCATGCGCCACATCAAGGAGTCTATCACTTGCCAACAGAACAAAGATGAGCACACTCACCCAACAAGTCTATTGCGACCTCTTCCCATCCCTGAGCATAAGTGGGAAAGTGTATCTATGGATTTCATTACAGGGCTACCCAAGGCACATGGTAAGGATTGCATATTTGTGGTAGTATATAGTTTAACCAAGTTTTCTCACTTTCTCTCCATCTCCATGGACATTAGCGCATCTCAAGTGGCATAAATGTTTTTAAGAGAAGTCTTCAGGTTGCATGGGCTACCCAAAATGATTGTGAGTGACAGGGATAGTAGATTTATGATTATCTTTTGGCAAGAGATATTTCAACTAATGGGTATATAATTAACCCCCAACACTAGCTACTATCCACAAACAGATGGTCAAAATGAGATAGTAAACAAGTGGGTGGAAGGATACCTTCGAAACTATGTGACAGGGAAACATAAAGCATGGGACAAGTTGTTATATTTGGGTGAATACTACTACAATGCCAATTACCACATGTCTATTAGTATGTCTCCTTTCAAAGCTTTATATAGTTATGATCCCCTCACTTTTGTTGAGATTGTGTTTGGAGATAATAGAGCTCCTATGGCTAAGGAGTGGATACATGAAAGCCAAGAAATTCTTAAAGAGATCAAAGATCATTTGAAAAGGGGTCAAAACCAGCAGAAGTTATACATTGTAAGGCACATAGTGGAGCATACTTTTGAGGTAGGATATTTGGTCTATTTGAGGCTACAACCATACATACATGCATCCATTAAAAAAAATGGCACTGAGAAGCTCAAACTTGATTTGAATTCCAGAGGAGGTTTTGGAGGTGAGGGAAAAACAACTAAAGAAAAGGGACATCAAGAAATACTTAATCAAATTGAAAAATTTGCCTATAGAATATGCCACTTGGGAGAGTGAATAGGTTCTACAACAGACCGATTCAGGATTTCTTGTGGACAAGCAATTTCTAGTAGGGGAGACTATAATGTCCCCCTCTTCTTGACAAGGATATTGAAAGAGGGATAAGGGGTGCAAAAGTGCTCACTAAGGAGTAAAAGCTTATATTATTAAAGTGACTTTGGTAAAAGCAGTTAAAAAGGTTAATTGACTTAGAGGAGGAAATAACGTAATACTTTATAATTCAATAAAATAACTTAAGTGAAAATTAGAAGATGGAGGTATAAAAGAGAGAGGAGGGCGCCTCACTTCTCATTCATGTCATTTTTCACTTAGCATCTATGAGCTCTGCAACTTGAACGTTGGATTCCCCCCACAGTCTCCTATTAGTCACATTGATAATGAGATGTGAGTTTTCCGTTGGATCCCCACACAGTCTCCTGTCAGTCACATTGATAATGAGATATGAGTTTTCCATTGGATCCCCACACAGTGTCCTGTCAGTCAAGTGTGCACGTTCTGTGCCGGAAGAATTTTGTTCACCAAAGAAAATTGTCACTTGAATAAAATCATGTAGATTTGGTTATTTTAGAGAAACCCTTTGCCATTTACATTTTACCAAATTTTCGTGTTTGGGGATGTTTGTTTTATATAATGCAATGTAAAATTTTCCATTCAAATTTATCACATTTGAGCTCCAACTACCAACAAATAACATTTGACATTTTTAGCATGGAGGCATCGATGTTGGGGGTTGTACAAATGTCATAAATTATTATGAGGCCACTGACAAAATATATGACATTGTTTCCGATAATATGCCAACTATTGTCACTATGTAACCCACCACGGTCTCCGCCGCTTCATATTTGTGACACCTTTGCTCATGCCTTATCACAATGACAATGTGGATTTGGTCATCTATCACACACAAACGCTTGTCTTAGAAGACTAGGTGCTTTCTTTCTAGTTATCAGTATCATTGTCACTTCGTTTGTTCAATGCAGAAAATGTTGTATCCTTTCCCCCGAGCCACGTGAGATCCTAGTTTTAAAATAAGAACCAAACATCCTCAACATGTCACACTGCTTTTTTCATGCTTTTAAAAATAACTATGGATGCTTGCATGAAGGAGAAATGGAAACAGTTTTTGGGCTCGTTCGTTTTTCCATGAGTCAACTGAAGATCATGTCAGTGTTGTTCCTGTTATTTGAAACTTGAACGCTAGTGAGTAAGAAAGCTATTGTTGTTTGCTAAAATTTAGTGATTGAATCTGTATATGTTTTGGGCATAAGTATGTAGAGGGAGCACCTTGATTGATTATAGGGATTCCATCCAGTTGTAGGTTCCCTTACACTACAACATAGTCGAAACCCAACTAGTATTCCAGGTTCAAGAGGTGCTAAAATGTTGAATGTAACTCTCACTGTGAGATACACCTATTCCGGATAAATCCTTGGTTTCACGTTTTGGTAGGTTCTTATCTACCTTCCCGTATCTCTATAGGGCACATGACCTCACCTCTGACAACATTCAAATGGTATCTCCATTTCAACGGGGATCAAAATGCATATTGGTCTGATTACCTCCCACTCAGTTAGATAGAGTAAGAGAAGTTGACCTACAAGAGCAGGTGAAAATAATAATCTTCTTGGATAGAAGGACACACATCAAGCCCCCATGTAGTAACAAAAATTTCACCTAGTAGAAGGTGAATTTGATTTGAAGAATTCCCATACTCATGCAACCAGGGAAATTTCCTGCCTCTATCCCAAGGAATGTTGAACCCTTTTTTCACGAGCGTATCTGCTCCTAATCCACAAGGTCCTTCTGAAGCCCCGAGGACCAACAACATTTAAGAAAGAAGCTAATATAGCACTGTTATAGCACAAGTTGTAGGTTGGCAAAGCCTGACCCAACCATAGAACAAGTGCTACAACTATGGTAATCCTACACTCAATGTCACCTCGATGTAGGTCTCGCACTTCAAGGGTGACTAGGTCACTCTAGGGAGGTGATATCGGTGACCCTAAGGGGATTGAAACAGAGATGGAGGGAAGTGGAAAAGAAGCTCCTAGAGGTCAAGTCTAGATGGAAAGAAAGGTAGGGAGATATGCCTTGCAAGTTAAGTAATGAATTCCCCATAAGTACAATGCTTTTCCGGATGAGTGTACCTACCCAAGACATAAGAAAATACACTTTGCAACAGTATATGTTAGTTGGATCAACAAGTTAAACTTGCTTTCCCTAATTTGCAGTAGTAGATAACAATATATATCAACAAATAAATGATACTAGAAGCTGCCCAATAAGTGCTAGATATCAAGTAGGAAATACACGAGAAAGACTAGCTAAACTCAAGATGAAAAGCCAAAATTCTAGCACAAAAGATAAGGTTGTTGTAAACACTTGTCTGCAGAAAATTATATCAGCCTTATGGATGTAACATTCAATGTATTACAACAATAAAATCAGCCACTAGAATCCTCTCAAACGGCGCCAAAAAGTGCACTAGGACAAGTAGAGTAAGTGTGCAAACTTTGAGCAAAAACCAATGGTTGAATAAAGAGTTATTTAAGCAAGTAAGTTAGGGTTTCTGCAGCCCTAATGGTTGAAGATGCAAATTTTTAGCAGAAACAATAAGTATCTCTTAGATGAGGATGAACTAGTGGTTGTGAGGTGCCCAAGGCACAAGGAAAACAATCCACTTTGCAAGAAGTAAAAATGACCGAAATTCACATTTCCCAATGCAACAAATTAATGACTAGTGGAGTCACAATGAGCTTAGAGAAGCTACCTCTTTGGGCGTTTAATCCCTTTTACTTCCCAAGGCAAGTTTATCTAATCTAGGGTTTAAGCTAAGAGGGTGTATGCCCTTATACTTGTCTTAGCAAACCTTTAATCAATGTGATTAAACAATAAAATGGTGAAGACTATGGTGGGGGTGTATGCCCTTATACTTCCCACCTAGCTCCTACCATAAACAATACTTGACTTGAATAGAATGATAGCAAGAGAGTAAAAAAAATACCAAGATCAACAGAGATGCTAAGACAATCCACCACAAGAGCTAGAGAATAACCTTCCAAGGTTAGTGCATCACCTCTTCATTTAACCATTCACAACCATAGCCATACACACGTGCACCAGAGATAAAAGTGCTAAGGAGGTCAAAAATTTCAGACCAAAAGCTCTCACAAGAGTAGATTTATGATTCAAAATGAGATCTTATGATCTCTATTTATACAAAAATTATCCAACATGGATTGTCCACAAAATAAGGAGTAAAACACAAGATTAAGGGTCAACAACCCTAGTCTTGCCCCCTTAACACAATAATATTAAAAATTCACTTAAAATTCCATCTTTTGCACAAACTAAACCCAATATAGGATGACGTCACCCCTTTAGGGGACGTTTTACCACTTTGAGGAGGTCGTTGGTGTTGGAGAAGCATGGAAGGGCCTCCCAAGGCCATGTGTCAAGAATCCAAGTGATCTCATCATGGTGAAAACCCTCTTCTCCTAAAAACGTCCAAGTGCAAATGAGTGGCACCTCACCACCAAGCCCTAGCCCCTAATATCATGATGTCATGCTCAAAAGTGGGACATTTTTCCCCTCTTGGGAAAATCGCTTGGCAAGCGATGGGTGGGCTAGGTCATCCAAGTCACCATCAAGGCCATCCATGTCAACTCTCTCTCATCTGGCATGCGAGCCCCTGACATCCAACCTATGGGATTGTAGCCCCATGGAAGCCCAAGCTAGGCTTGTTTTCCCAAAACTGACCACCAACTAGGTTCTGCTAAGACAAATTAACACGCCCTCCAAGGATCTCAAGTCATAACATCATGATAAGTGGATCCAATTAATAAATAATCCATCTAAGCATGTGCATCAAATATTACTATATCAAACAATTGACAACTCAAAGACACTATGTGACTTGTAAAGCTTAAGTTTGGGAGGGTTGACGAGGTGTCCTATTGGGTAGATCTTGCCCTAGGTCAAGGAGAGCCTCCAAGAGGTCCCTCTCTAAGCCATGTAAAGTGTATGAGGTGGATGGGGTCAAGACTCAATAGGCATAGGGATCATGATATACTAGGGGTCGTAGTGTCTCATTCATGGGTGCCTTTGTAGAGGGTGTGTGGTACCTTCCTCCACAATGCACTTTTTCCAAGCCCATCATTTTCCTTTTATCTTTCTTTCTTTATATTTTATTTAGCACAAGGAGAGGTTGAAGGTCACTTCCCTGGTGTGGTGACCAGATGGTGGAAATGTCACGCACAAATGCCTAATGGAAATGAGAAGGTTGGCTCGTGATGAGACCCCCTTTCTCCCAGCCGTGCAACTGAGAGTCACTGCCTTGGTTTGGTGACCAGATAATGACAATTCCATACCAATAGATATCCATGGACATGATAGGTCGGCTCATGATGAGACCACCTATCCTTCAATCTAGCTTTCAGGCATTTCTTTGTTATATTATGGGTCCCCTTTTATTCAAAGATAAGTGTTTTATTTCTTTCTTGGGTGATCCTTGGGAGAACCATATGGAAGGTTCATATAT
>ML798295.1:268505-300391 GCA_009831015.1 Picea engelmannii | reverse complement strand
GAAGATGTTATGATAATAAATACTAGGAAACAATCTTATGCTCCTAAAGGGAAATATGATCCTCCTCGTACTTCTTCCACTCCAACCTCATCTTCACAAGGTACCAATGTACAAACTGTCAAAATTCCCGAAAGTCAAGGAGTTCCTTCCCCTCTTCCCTCTTCCAAGTATAACATCCTTAACTAATTGGATAATATCAAGGACGATGCTACTCTTTTGGACATGGTTTTCGTTGCTGAACAACAAAAACATCTCAATAATTTTATGGAAGGATAAGCTTCTACCATAGCCAACCTTTTTGAAGAGGCAAAATAAGAGGATCCCATTGTAAATAAGATAAGTGTAAATAATTTTAGACACCTTGTAAAGAACCCTCCTATTTTTATTTTTGTAAAAATTATGGATAAGATATCCCATTGTTGCCTAATTAATGGTGGTTCAGGTCCAAGCATAATGTTAAAAATCATCATGGAAGAGCTAGGCTTATCATGTACTAACGAAAATTCTAGAAGCATGCTCTCCTATAACAATCTGCAACAATCAACTATAGGTGAAATAAAAGACGTAACTTTAGTTCTGTGTGCACATCTCGAAATAAGGACAACCCTCAACATCCAAGTAATTGACATGCTAGTAAGAAACTATTCTATTATCTTAGGAAGAGACTGACAAGCTCTAACAGGTGGATATCTTTCGCTTGATGGAACACACTTATCTGTTATGTGGAATGGAAGGAATATTATAGTCCTAAGAGAAGGAAGAATTTCACCATACATAGAGAGCATTCCTCAACCGAATGTAAACTATCTCGAGGAAGACTTAGGGGTGTACTCTATCTTTGTTGATGAGGGTGACACTACTCTAGAACAAATTTATTTGGAATATGGTATGTGGCACATGCATTTCAATGGCTCATGCTCGAACGAAGGTAACAAAGCTGGCATTATCTTATATTCACCTATAGGTAAAATTAAAAAATTTCCTTATAGGTTAGAGTTTGCTTGCATGAACAATGTCACTGAGTTTGAAGCCTTACTACTAGGCATAAAAAATGCTTATAGCCTTGGTTGCGACCACCTTACAATTTTTGGTGATTCTGAACTTGTTGTGAACCTTGTGCGTAAAATGTATTCTCCTAGCAATAATTTGATGAAACACTATACCCAAGCTGTTTGGATGCTTATCTCGAACCTATTATCATTTAACATTACTCATGTTAAGAGGGAACTTAATTCAATGGATGATAGGTTAGTTGTATTTGTGGCATCTCCTACTCGACAACTTCTACCTCAAAGGCCTGATTGTACATTTCAATATTTATATCGTCCTCACATTCCTAATAATGTAGAATCATGGAAGGTTTTCCCTAATGATGAAGACATCTGTGATTTCATACAAAATGAACCATTTAAGCCCAAGGAAATTATATCTATGGAAGACAACAAATTTCCAAAAGGATTGACTCCTCTCGAGAGTTCATTTTCATCAAGTGATGTAGGAAACAAAGAAATACGAAAAGAAGAGGAGTCAAAAAGGAAAGTGGGTGATACCATTTCTTTGAACCTTGGGACATTCAAATCTCCAAAGATGGTTAAACTAGGTGTCCAATGTTCCGACGAAGAAAAGGAAAAATTCACAGAACCACTACGTGAATTTCAAGATGTTTGTGCATGGTCATACAAGGATCTTCGTGGTTTTGATCCTACTATCATACAACATGCCATTCCTAGCAAGGAAGGGATAAAACCAGTTAGGAAAAAACAAAGACCCATTAACCCTGCACTAGAAGCTACTATTATAAAGGAGATGGATTTTTTTTTTAAGGCTGCTATAATCTTCCCAGTTAAATATTCCGAGTGGGTTTCAAATTTAGTTCATGTTAGGAAGACAACTGGTCAGATTCGATTATGCATTGATTTTTGTGCATTGAATAGAGAAAGTGTTAAAGATCATTTTCCTTTCCCTAATATGTAAATGATTTTGCAACAGGTTGTAGGGTCACACATGATGTCCTTACTTGATGGTTTTTCTGGATATAATCAAATCAAGGTAAAAAGGACTGATAGATACAAAGCCACCTTTACTACACGTTGGGGCACATTTTCTTATGAACGCATGCCTTTTGGCTTGTCTAATGTAGGTTCCACTTTCCAAAGAGATATGAAAATATCTTTTGACGATCTGATCGATAAAATTATTTAAGTATATCTTGATGATTTGATTGTTTATTCGAAGAATTGATTATATAATTTTGGTCATCTTAGAAAAGTTCTTATGCGATGCAACAAATTTGACATTTCATTAAATCCTTCTAAATCTATTTTTGGTGTCACCAAGGGAAAGATCCTTGGACATATCGTCTCTGATTCAGGAATAAGCATAGATCCTGAAAAAATTATTGTTATTTTGAAGCTTCCTGCTCCCACTTCCAAAAAGGAGGTTCAAACCTTTATGGACATTATCAACTTTGTCCACAATTTTGTTCCTGATTTTGCTTTAATGGTTAAACCAACACATAATATTCTAAAGCAGGATCACTCTTTTTCTTGGACATGTGATGTTGAAAAATATTTCATTAGAATTAAGAAGGCAACCAGTTCCACACCAGTTTTGGCGAAACCAGACTTTGAGAAAGATTTTATCATATACACTAATGCCACCGAGGAAGAAGTTTATGCTATTCTCTTACAATGTGATGACCAGAATAATGAAAAACCTGTAGCTTACATGATCCAAATTTTATATTGAGAAACAAGCCTTTTCTCTTATTAAAGCTATAGAGAAACTTCACCACTTTATTCTAGGAAAACATACACAGGTAAAAGTCCATTTTCCTACTGTCAAGCTTCTTATTTTACAAACTTATCTTTCAGGAAAAATTTCACATTGGCTTGCCAAGATTCAGGAGCATGATTTGACGGTCATGACTTCAAAAACAATCAAGGGACGAGACCTAGCTCTTCACTTATCTCAACATCCTGAACCAAGTCAAGAAATTGAGGATCATGATAATCCTCTTTCAACATTGTTTTATATTGAGAATCAAACCCTTTATATTGTTGAACACCCCTGGCATAAAAATCCGGTGTATTACTTGCAGTATCAGAAATGCCCCTTAGATCCTCATCAGAAGAGGAGAATCCACCTTGATTCTTCTCGATATATTATTTTAGAAGACTTCTTATTTAGAAGGTATGTTGATGGTGTATTACTTCGATGTGTAAACAACGAAGAGGCACAAAAATTACTACATGAAACTCATAGGTCTTTAGATTCTATCATTCACGTTGGTGGCCACTTTTATGCTAAAGCTATTGCTTTTAAAATCATCAGAAATGGTTATTATTGAAACTCAATTTTTTGAGATTCTTATAAATTCGCAAGATCTTGCGACAAATGCCAAAAATTCGTTGGGAAAGAATGTCTTTCTGCTATGCCTTTGCAACTGGTTCCTTCAGATTTTCCTTTTTCTAGATGGGGCCTAGACTTTATTGGTTCTATTAATCCCCCGTTTTCTGCAGGGCAGATTTTCATTTTGACAAACATTGATTATTTCACTAAGTGGATTGAAGTTGTCCCTCTTAGGCGTTCACAGGATGAACATGTAATTTTTTTCCTGGAAACTAATATCTTCTCCAGATTCGACATTCCTTTAGAGATTATTACAGACAATGGTTCAACTTTCATTTCCACAAAATTGACCCAATTTTTAGCTAAGTTGGGAGTCAAACATATCACTTCATCAACTTATTACCCCCAAGGAAATGGGAAAGCTGAGTCTACTAACAAGAGTCTGGTTAGGATCATAAAGAGGCTCATCGAAGATAAGCCTCGACAATGGCGCACCCTCCTCATTTATGCCCTTTGGGAAAATCACACTACTACCAAGGTAAGCACAGGTTGCACCCCCTTTCAGTTGGTTTATGACCAAGAAGCCATTCTACCTACTGAGCTAGATCTGTCGTCTCTAAGGCTGATTCTATAGATTGAAGAATTAAATTCTTCCAATGTCCCTAAAGGATAAATGCACTATTAGCTCTAGAAGAACAAATAAATTTTGCCTTGGGAAATATAAAGAGAAGACAACAAACTGTAAATAATTACTTTAACAAACACACGAAAGATGTCAAATTTAAGGTGAATGCGAAAGTATTACTTTGGGACTCAGCCCATGCTGACAGAGGAAGACATTCAAAATTTTCTAAATTATGGCTAGGTCCTTTCAAAATTGCTTTTGTCCTAGGTACAAACTCTTATCTTTTAAAAGATTTGGAAGAGCGATTGTTTTCTTATAGTACCAATGGTTCCCACTTGAAGCATTATGTGGAACCATATTGATTACTAAACACCATATTGGAATCACTGTTGTACATAGCTTTGTGTTTCGCTGTTTTATTTTGCTTTGTTCAATTGACTTTTCAATTCCCATTGTTTCAATTTCTGCTATTTTTTTTTGCTGCTATTTTGGTTTTGCTGCTTATCAGGAATAGATTTTGGATCAATTTTTCCACAACAATGCCATTCTATAATTATTGTTGATCAATAACAATAAAGTTTACATAGCTGTCACGATGTCCTCCTTTTATACATCACTAAATTGCTTTTTTCTTTTAGTAACTGATGTTAGATAGATGATTTGGTCTTCTTCCCTATTTTCTGCTATCCCTTTCTTCCCTCCATCCTGAGATTCAAAAGAGCATATCAAAAAATTTCTCTTTAACATGAATAAACATTTTTTACTGTGATTGATCAAATGTTATGCATACAGAACCAAACCCCCTCATACTTACCACTTTTCATGAGTTATTCCCAAAATCCCATCTCGTTATTTCCCTTAAACCATCTTTTTCCCCCTGTTGCATAATCATTATGGTTAATAATTCTTTGATCTATGTTTACCGATCTGCGAAACTGGACATTCTGAGTTCTAAATTCATTGGAAACAGATTTCCCTGTGGAGTCGCCAGTTTGTTGATGCCCAAAATTGCAACAGAGGGTACCTGCTTGCAAATGGTTGCAACACCTTATTATTTAATTATATTTAATAATATACTAATAGGTGGGACCCCTTGCGTGACTTGTGTGACTATGATGAAGAGACGACACTTATGTTTTATATGCTTATGAGTTTGCTAAGATACGAGGTCTACAATTTATTTGCTTAAAATCACTGTCAAAATAATTGATTACAGGATGTTATGGGTGAGGTGACTAAAGAGGAAATGATGTTGTCTTAATTATCTCTCACAAGTATTACCATTTGCATTTAGTTTGATGAAGGATCTACACTCCATTTTTCAATTTACATATGGTATCTGGTATGGTGATTACCTTGATTTCATGCTACAAGGGTTGCGCGCATTGTTTAAATTGGAAGTCTAAAGGTTGGGACATAGTATCCCTAACAATTTTTTGATGTATGTTACATTGGGGTTTTGAAAGGGTTGGCACATTTGTAAGTTTGAAACATAGGCAAACTATGGTGTATTTGAATTGCATTAAATTGATTTGGAGTTAGTGGTTGATGTGATGTATGGTTAGCTTACTCGTATTGGGCATGGATGAATGTGTAAGTGTAGATACAACGTGCAGTAAATGTACGTCGCTCTAACCTACCTCGAGCCCATCACCCTAGCCACTTTTGCATTTTATCCTTGTTAGTTGTTTATGCTCCACTTTGCTCGGCCGTGGAAGAGATATATAGGCTTGGTTGACTCTCCTTGACAATTTTTACACACAAGTATGGGATTTCTTGCTGCTCCTTCCATAAATATTTCTCTCTGCTCTTTAATTAAGTCAACAATTGGCTCTTGAGTTTGCCCGTTGTTTGTGCATTTCCAAAGTTATGATATGTGGAAATTTTGATTGTGTATGGATTGTTAGAGAAGTTTTGGTCTATGTGGAATTTATATTTGAACTATTCGCATCGAAAATGTGGGTGTTTCTTACTGTATGTAGTTGTTTGTGCTTTACCTGTGGAAAGAGGTATCGTTTGGAAATTTCCTGGGCCTGTCTTTCCTCTGGTTTTCTTTTGAGATTCCTCTTTGTACAACAAGAAAGTTATCACTGTTCATTACCTGTGGGTAATTTGGAAACTCTACTTGTCATTTAGTTGCGTGGCTCTCGTGGCTATCGTGCCCACGCCCTTGTATCAGCTCTGTAATGCAAATGTGGAAATTTATGGTGGTATTAAGCTTTTCGTGCTCCTTTTGGCCAAACCCTCAAAATTGGTGATCTCGTCCTCCTATATTGCATCACAATTGATAATCGTATATCAAATCCTGTATTTGGAAAATAGTGTGGAGGTGGCCAACCCATAATTTAATAAATTCCTTGTTCATGCTCTTTTTCATCATGGGTTTTGTTGATTATTTACTATGCGAAGTTAGAAAGAATGTTAATCCCACTCATTTTTTTTTGTAATATAGTCTGTCATGAGGAAATATTTGGGGTGATGGTAGCGTTGTAAAAATATTTTTAAAGGATACAACTTGCTGTGTGTTTGATTCCATATGCAAAGAACATCTCTGTGTATGAATTATATACACATTGAATGAGTCTTGCAAACCAGAATGAAAGGGAAATTTGGAAGCATGGTTATTTGGAGTTTCAGTTGAAGTAGTGTTATACATAGGGATCCCTTTTGCGGCCACCTCGTGGAACCCTGTAGTGATTTAAAATGTACCGGTTTTAACATCGTGGACCATAGTCTATCCATTCCTCGACTGTTGGTTGTGATTATTGTGATGTTGTTTCTCCTCGACTATGTTTTGCGTAAGATGTGTTATTACTATTGAACGTTTATTGGCCAATAAATTATGAAATGATTACTATGTAATGCAATTCCTAAATGCAAGTGAGCAACCTTGAAGTGAAACCCCGGTTCTGGATTTTTTGAAAAAGAGTGTTGAATTTCAATTTTGAAACAGTAAAGGGTTTTGAATTTTAATTGACATTGAAGATGGAATTGTTTGATATATTAGAACGATATCCATGGGAGTCCCTTCCATTATACCATTTTATGCAAAATACACTCGCCTCATTATCCCAATTATATTTCTTTTTCACTCCATGTTCTGTGGTACTCATTTTTAAGAAAGGTCTATATGGCAATGAAGAAGAAATGATGTGGAAGTTAATTGATGATTGGTATTCTGAGATATGTTTAGATAAATAGTTTATTTTTTTTTGTTGATTGATTGAACAGTATTCGTAAATATTCCCCCCTCCATGATATCACTTTACACTAAATACAAGCCCTCCATACTCCCAATGACCCTATCAATTCCCTGTTCGTGTGGAAATTAATAAATGGAAGTTTTATGGATGGATTGCATGTGTATTGTAGTAAATTATAGAGCCAACTCTTGATATATTTAAGTGGAGTTTCATGTATGGGTTATTAAGAACTTCACGACTGACTAATTATTGTTACATGATGATTTTTTCTAGTAGGGGAAGTAATGGCCAAAATAACAGAGGCAGGGGTAACTGGCATCGAGGCCACATGAGGCCTCAATTTTGTATTCACTTTAATGTTGATCCACAAGAGTTGAACTAACTTTTTCAAGCTGGTTTCTTTAATTTGGTTGGCCATGGGATATTTCATCCTCGACCTGAAAGGCCCTCTTTTCAACAACCTTAGAATTTTCCCGACATTCCTGTCCCCCACATGTGTCGATGCAACCCGAACCTCCCACAAATGACAGTTGGAAAGAAATTTTCAGTCAAACTGCTTCTCACCGCCGTGGTTGGCCCACTGTCTCATTACCATTACCACCACCACCACCTCCAATTAATATTAATGCACAAATTTCCCATGTTGTTTCACTAGTGCAGTCTTTGCATGCCAACAATATATTGAAAACTAACATCCCCAACATGTGCTAGATAACGTAAAAGCAACGAATTCCCCCTCCAGTCCATCCAAAGAGTCTTCTAAATTAGTGTCTTCACTTCTCCACCTAAAATATGATTTCCCCCATGTGATCAATGAAATACATCCCCAAGGGTCTAACCAACCAAGGGCTACCCCAGAAAAGTCAAAAGGAGACAACAATGAGAAGATGAAATATGCCTCACACAACAAATATGGATTTTAAATGTTTTTTTTTTTATGATATTCAGTGATGAAGACATTATTTAATGGTTTTCAACATATTTTGGACAACAAGCTTTATTTTGGATATTTTCTGTGGATAAGATGGATATATTATTTTTTGGGATATGGTCTTAAATTTTGTTGATATTTAAATATTTGACTTAAATGATATCCATGGGAGCTACAAGGGTGTTATATGATCCAAATGATTAATTTTGTATTTTATATTTGATGATTGGAAAAGAGAATGATGGGAGTCACAAGGGGTCCCACCTATTTAGTTATTATTAATTAGACCCTTATTTATATATTATTATTAATTATTTCTTCCCAAACTAATTAGTTAAGTTAATTTGAATTAACTAAAGAAAGTAGTTGAACTAGCTCAACTTATTGAGAAAGAATAAAGGTTCAAGGAGAGGAAGAGACAAGGGGAGAATAGAAGGGGAACTACAACACTAAGGTTTTCTCTCTAGTTAGTGAGATATCTTCAATTTTCATTCATTTATAAGTTTACTTGAAAGCCTTATTTTCTTTATTGACAACAAGGTCTTATTGAAGGCAAAAAGATTCAAAACTGAATCATACATTTCAACAACTTGTTTTAAAGGTGTTTGATTTATCCTTGATAGTCTGTGTATTCTTATTTGTTATGAATTAATTTTCATGGCTGATAAAGAATATCTTACAGAGTCAAGTGGCAACATTTTGTGGCAAGCTGATCCAGATCATTAGTTTCAGTTTTATTTCACTATCATGGTATTTTTGTATGGTTCCCATCGGAGACTGCTAAATATGACTTTGGTCGATACCCTCGCAGGGGTTTGTAAAAGAGAAATATAGTTTGTATCTCAAAATGAAATAAAATCAGATTATTTTTCTATCTCATACATGTGTTTTCATGACTTGGTTCTTCCTTTCGCTTTTGTATCCATGTTTACTTCAATGTAAAATATTTATACATTCATCTAGCTTTGTTTAAATTTTTATTTTTACATTGTTACAAATATAAATCATAAAATTAGGCTTGATCCTTTGTAATTGATACATGTGGATTGAGTGAAAGTTTTGAGGCTATAAACCTCGGGTGACATTCCCAACTATCTTGTACTGGCCAGGAAAGATATGAAAATTATTGAGTAAGGTATTCCATACCTTTTCCTCAACAAGTATCAAATGATCCTTGATTGAATATGTCAAGATCCTCTTGGCCTTGATTTCATTCTTCTTGAACTTGGCTTGGTGTCTTCTTCTTCTGGTTCTGGGAGAACTTGTTTGACATGATCCAACAACTCATTCTATTATAGAATGAGGAGTATTCTATGCTTCCATGATCTGAAGTTGTCTGCTCCATCCAGCCTATCCTCAACTCTCATACTGGTAATCATTTTCACTGGTAGAAACCCTAGATCTAAAAATTTCCAATTTTTCAAACTTCACCAAACTGCAATCTGAGAGGTGTAGTGACTGCACTAGTGTTAGGCGAGTTGTTATGAGGTGTAGATAGTCCCAATGACCTGGAAGAATTCCAAAATGATATTGAAAACATAATGTGCAACCACAAATCTCAAGATATTTTCTTCTAGGGGTTAAACTGTTCTTAAGGTAACCAACTCTGACACCATGTTAGATTTTCTTAAATTTTTAGAGCAATAGGATTACCAACGTATTTAGATGTTATTTTATATTCATTAACCATAAACCATATATTAAAAATATGAACAACATAAATAAGAACAAAGAGATGCAAGAGTTATCCCGGGAAACCCCAAACCCGGTTAAAAACCCCAAACTCGGGGAAAAACCCAACCAACCTTTCTTAGATAGATTTCTTCTGATAATACAACTAAACCATGAAAAATATCTTCTTCACAAGAGCAAACAAATAATGAATAACCCTTGATACAATAATAACACACCAACAAAGGTAGTTCAACAACAATTGCAGCAACAACACCATACAAAACCAGTGCACCTCTTCCCAGAGATAACGCACAAGAGAAACCACCACCAAGAATAGCTAAGAACCCCAGTTGTTGCAGAGTTGCATCTTCTCCTTGCCTTAGACTTGCACCTTATTCTTAAGTGAGATAGATGAGTGAGTGAGTGTGTAAAAATAATCAAGGCGTGACCTTAATTATAGTCTTCAAGTCACTTTAGCTGGGGATGGCTTCTCTTCCTGGAGGTTCTAATTCTGCTTTATTCTTTTCCTGTGGTCCGACTTCTTTTCCGTTGTGTTCTTCCACTATTCAATGTTATTCGTTGGAACTCTGGAATATTCTTCTCTTCTAAGAAAGGTTGTCCAGGAGGAAATACCTCTCGTTGTTACCAAAACATCAACACTAAGAAATTCAAAGAGGAGAGTTGCTCGAGCAATTCGGGAAAAACAAGATCAAAAAGATATTTTGTTGGGATCTAAAAAAACCCTGCAAAATTTGATAGGAGGAGGATCGAAAAACAATGATTCAAAGAGGGGGAATGTAACAAAGAAATGTGGTTCTCAATCTAATCCTATGATATAATGATCGTGGTCTCTTGGAACTACAAGGGGTTAGGCAACGCCCTAAAGACATTGGATGGCAAAGATCTAATAAAATATGAAAATCCTATTATCCTTCTCGTTTAGAAGACCAAGATGAAAGCAGAAGAAGTTTCAAAGATAGAGAAAATTCTATGGAAATCCAACAATGTCATACTTGAAGATGTTAGAGGCGCCTTTGGAGGACTTTTTACTCTATGGAGCGAACAAGAGGTAATTTTAGAACACCACCTCAAATCACAACACTAGATTATGTCATAATTCCATTATAAGTAGAGTAACACTTCCTTTACTATTATTAATGTCTATATGCCAATAAATCCCATTGAGAAATCATAATGTTGGAAAACATTGTCCAATTTGAAAAATTTATGTATATCTGGACATTGTATCATAGTTTGAGATTTAAATCTCATCAGGGCCAGTGTCGAAAAAAGAGAGGGAGGGGGGGTGGTATTTGGAAGAGACACCTTTCGAAACAACTTAGAGAAAATAATATATGATTGGGACCTCATGGGCATTCCTCCTTAGTGAGAAAAATACACTTGGACTAATATGCGTGTTGGGCATGGGAATATTGTTGCTCGACTAAACCAGTTTGTTTTTCATAGCAAATTCCTCCACCATAATTCAACCATTAAGTATTAAAATTTTCCCTCTCTCATATAATACCATAAACCCATTTCCCTCCATCTCCAAGCCCTCCCAAATTTTTTCCCCCTCTGGTTTCAACATCAAGAAGTTGTGGACCTAGTTGAATTTACCTGGAAAACTTGGATCCCAGGAATACTGGTTTATATATGGGAGCATATTTTTTTTTTTGGTCAAACAAGATTTAAAGTGTTGGCATAAGTTTCCTTAATTTCTCCCTCTTCTAAAAAACTTCATATTAAAAGAAAATCTTAGGAGGTACAAAAGGATTCAGAGAACTGTGAGATTATAGCCCAACTTCAAAAAGAGGAACTCAACTTGAAATTTAGCTACCAACATGTTTTGAGATGGGAAGAAGAGTTTTTGCACTTAAAATCTCGTAGCTTATGGCTCAAAGATGGTGGGAAAAATACTAAATTTTTTCACAACAAAACCAAACTCAGGAAGAACATGAATAATGTCTCAAAATTCACATTAGAGGATGTGACAATCGTGATAGACTTTGTAGAAATAAAAAAAAATGGTTAGACATCACTTTGTGGAGTTGTATACACAAAGGGAAGAGGAAAATAAATCCAACAACACAACCATGTTTGAGAATATCCAAAACATGATCACAAATGAATAAAATTTTAAGCCAAATCGACCCATATTTGAAGCATAAATACATACACCCATATGGAGCCTTGAACCGGACAAGGTCCCCGGACTGGACGATTTCTTTATTTCATTCTATCGCTCTTTTTGGAATCTGATTAAGGCTGATCTTAAAAGAATGCTCCATTACTACCACCAAACCTTGAGGTTGGGAGGTAGCACCAACTCCTCCTTTCTCTCCCTGATCCCAAAAGAGTCCAACCTTTCCTCCTCTCGTTTTAGACCGATATTCCTGTGCAACTCCTCTTACAATATATTAACTAAAATCATAGCTTCCTAGGTAAATAAATTTCTTCCAAAGATCATTTCTACCAACCAAGGTGGATTTATGCAGGATAGACAAATAGTGGATAATATTGTTCTTTTTCAGGAGGCCATCCACTCTAGTGTCCAATCCAAAGGAAAATGTGTGGTAGTTAAGTTAGATATGGATAACACTTTTGACCGTGTTCGCCATGGTTTCCTCTTTCAGGGATTGATCCGTATTTATGAGTAGAACAAAATGAATAAAAGAGTGAATACAATAACACAAAGATACAAAGAACAACATCATATATCCAATGAACAATAACTTCAATTGAATAAATGAAATAGGTTGAAACTGTAAAATTGTAGAACTGGAAACAACTTGCTCAAATGGTGGTAGCTATCTCTGAGAAGAGATGCGGTTGCTACGCACATCCGTTTGAGAAGAATGATTACAATGAGGCTCCAAATGCCTTTTTAACATTAATCATGAATGCCTAAACCATAGACTTCCAAAAACCTAACCCTAGGAGATGAAACGCCAAAAGTTATGTGGGCCCCGATGGGTAAGTTGGTACCTCAACTTCTCGGGATCGTAAATTTTGCATACAACCTCCATTTTAGGCACGTGATAGCCCGTTGGAAAGGTATTTTCGAGAAATACACATTATGCGGTCAAACTCTGAATCCGTCTACAATTTGTAAATATCAAGCCAAAAAAACACTGTTTAGGTCCCCAAAACGACCCTGGAAGTACAAAAAGATGTGCTGACATGAAAACATACAAAATAAGCCACTTGGATTAGGTGGGAGGCCACCAATCTCCACCTAGAAGCTGTGTAGGGATTCAGACAACCTCGAAAGTGTAGAACCCACAATTACAAAGAATTATAGAAGAACCCATTGAACTAAAAACTGTCAATAGGAGCCAATTGGAATAGGTGGGTGGCTACCAATATCCACCTGGATCAGTCCTCCCCTCTTAGGAAGAAATTGTCTCCATTGTGTTGAGTGACACCATTAGGTGAGGAAAATTCTACTGAATTTGGCCCCAGGTGAGCCACTTGCCTTGGTAGAGGATTTTCCCTGCCTTGACAACTCAATAAAGCCGGATCCTCTGTTGGTGAGTGCCTTGGACATGTGTGTCCACTATCTGATCACTGGATGCTTGTTCCATGTAGTTATAGTTGATATTTGTTGGTGTCAACTGTTCTGCGATCTCCGAGGTGTCCAATAATGGTGGAAAAAATGGTTGAAGGAGGTCCACATTGAACACTAGGTGCAATCCAAGGAAGGGTGGAGTGTTGAGATAAAAAACATTTCTACCCACAACCTTGGTGATAGTGTAAGGCCCATAGCGAAGTGGGTGGATCTTCCGATGGGGCTCTGTAAGGCACTCTTTATGAAAATGTAACTAGACCTTGTCTCCCACTTGAAACTGGTGTGGTACCTGGTGTTGATCATGGCACTACTTGTACTTAACATTAGCTTTCTGCAAAACCTCATGGACTTGTTGGTGTATGTGCCGAATCCGCTCAATGAATCTGGTAGATTTGTTGGCCTCAGACTGAACATGGGAAGAATCCGTCTGTGTTGTTGCAAGAGGTAGTGCAACATCAATGGGACCCAAGGGTTGGAATCCCAACCCCACTTGAAAGGGCCTATGGCAGGTGGAGCTATGGAGAGCCCTGTTGTAGTTGTGATGAACATAGGGAAGACTCTCATCCCATGTACACGAATTCTTAGAGTTATACATACGCAAGATGTGCACAATAATCCGATTGAAGACCTTTGTTTGGCCATCATTTTGAGGGTGGAAGGCAGTGGATTTAGTGAGCTTGGTGTCCAACATTGACTAGAGACTCGACCAAAATGTGTTGAGAACCTGTTGAATATGTTGCATGTGCTCCTTCCAAGTTCTGTTGAAGATGAGGATGTCATCCAAATATACCACCACAAAAGAGTTGGTGAAGGGCCTCAATACATCATCCATAAACCTCATGAAAGTGGTTGGTGCATTTTTTAAGCCAAAGGGCATGACCAACCATTCGAAGTGACCTTCTTTAGATTTGAAAGTTGTCTTCCATACATCAGTTGGTTCGATGGGAACCTGGTGGTAGCTAGAATTTAGGTCAATCTTGTTGAAGAATTCCCCCCCCTTGAGTTGGTCAAGAAGGTCATAAATTATGGGAATTGGGTACCAGTTCCTCATTATGATTTTGTTTAATTCTTTGTAATCAATGCAAAGCCACTAGGTCCTGTCATTATTCTACACTAGTACAATCGAGCTTTTGCAAGGGGAGGAGCTAGGTATGATGTGCCCCTTTTGAAGCAGATCTTGGATCTTGCGCTTTATTTCTCCATTTTCCATCAACGAACGATGATAGACTAGTCCATTAGGTAGAGGTGCACTAGGGTTAGATCAATTGGATGCTTGACTTGGAAGTACGTCAGTACCCTGGTTGGTGAGGAGAATATGTCTCTGTGCTCTTCCATGATCCCATCCACTTGCTTCTGCTACAAAGAGAGGCTCTGTGTAGAGGCCACAGATGTGGTAGTGACCTTTTTCTTACTGTGAGCATGGATCACAAAGAAGACAAACTTCCCAGTATGTGAAATGACCTTACTGCATTGCTTAACAAAGATTAAAGAAATAGTGGTAGGCGATGCTACCTATGGTATCCTGTATAATTGTCTACCCAAATTAATAATAAGACTGTGGGGTCTAGACTCATACACAACATGTCGCTTCCACAAATATGGTTTTCCTAAAAGAACATAAAAAAATTCAAGAGGAGAAACATCACACAATACCTTGTCTTTGAAAGGCTTAATGCCGTAGGGAAAACAACACTGTTGGTTGACACAAAGATATCTTCCTTGGAGAATCCAGCCGATGGTGTAGGGATCTGGGTGTAGTGTCATCGGAAGGTCCAGCCGCTTGATGACCTCTACTGAGATCAAGTTCTTTTGATTGCCACTATCGACAATGAAATGAAGCGGATCCCCCTTTACCCACATATGTGAGTGAAAGAGGCATTCCCCTTCCTCTAGTTCTTCTTGTTCGCTTGGCTGGACTTTGGTGGTAGCAAAAGTGGCACTGGGTTCAGCATTGATAATCCACTTCCCTCCTTCTTGATTTGATTCGGAGTCAGAATCTACCTCTGAGTCGGAATATTTTAGCTCGACCACCATTGACTGCTTGGAATAACATTCTTTGGTGTTGTGCCAAGGGATTTTATGGTATTCACACCATTTTCTCGTGTCCTTCTTCGACTTCTCATTACCCTTCTTGTGTTGCGGCTTGGACTAGTTTTCCTGAGAGTGACCATATTTTCTCTGACCCTTGTTTTGTGGGTTGGGGCCACCATTTCACTGCTTCATCTATGAGGAGTTTGCAGATCCAAAATCTCTCCTCTTCTGCTTAAATTTCTACTCGATCTTGACAACATATCTATAAGCCATACCCAATGATGCGATGTCCAGAAAATCCCTTTCTATTTTAATGTATTTATGCAGAAAACCACTGTATATGAGCACCGGATATCGCTCAGAGTCTTTGATACCCAATTTGGTATGCAGGGTATGGAAAATATTGGTGAAATCTAGTATTGTTTGGTCCCTTTCCTGACGCAGGGTGGTCAATCTTGTGTACTTGTCCTCGTAGCTTCCAATAGGGTAGTATTATTCTTTAAAGGAATCCATGAAGGAATCCCATGCGGGGAAGACCGCAAATATTGCAGATTTCTCTATGGCCCTTTGCTCAGAGTAAGTATCCCACCAGTCCTTAACATGGGGGACGACCTTGAGGAGTGCAAAAGTAATCTTTTCCCTATCGGAAAAATTGTGGATAATAAAATACCCTTCGAGCAGATTCAACCATTTATCTATGAAATTTGCATATATTAGTCCTTCAAATAATGAAATATCAAAATTTACCTATACCTTGAAGGGGGTTGCATGGCCGCTTGATGAAGATGTGTCTCTTGTGGGAAACCATTGAAAGATCTGTGCAAAGTTGTCCATCATTTCATTCCTTTGTCGCGCAAGGGATTCCTCGAGAAACATTTTAAAAGGATCTCCTGCTCCATAATATTTCTTTTCATCCCCCATATGTTGTTGTCGGGATCAACATGATTGATATTTCAAAGGCTTGACTGGTTCAAGTCCCAACTTCTTGTACCCAGATCTTGTCGGGGACATGCACGAAGAAAAATCAATAATGAGTAGACCGCTCTGATACCACTGATCCAGATTTATGAGTGGAAAAAATGAATAATAGATTGAATAAAATAACATAGAGATATGGAGAACATAAAAAAATATCTTGTGAAGAATAACTTATATTGAATAAATGAAGTAGGCTGAAACCGTAAAACTGCAGAACTGAAAACACCTTGCTCGAATGGTGGTAGTTATCTCTGAGAAGAGATGTGGCTGCTACATGCATCTGTCTGAGAAGAATGATTACAATGAGGCTCTAGATGCATTTTTAACATTACTCATGAATTCAAAAACCCTAGACATCCAAAAACCTAACCCTAGGAGATGAAACGCCAAAATTTATGTGGGCCCCGATGGGTAAGTTGGTACCTCAACTTCCCGGGGTCGTAATTTTTCATATGACTTCCGTTTTAGGCGCGTGATAGCCCGTTGGAAAGGTATTTTTGAGAAATACACATTATGCCAACAAAATCTGATTTTATTTATAGTTTGATTGTGGCAAGCCAAAAAAACATTGTTTAGTGCCCCAAAATGACCTTGTAAGTACAAAAAGATGTGCTGACATGAAAACATCCAAAATAAGCCAGTTGGATTAGGTGGGCGGCCACCAATATCCACCTGTAAGTTGTTTAGGGATTCAAACAATCCCAAAAGTGTAGAACCCACAATTACAAATAATTACAAAAGAATGTGCTTAACTAAAAACTGTCAATAGGAGCCAATTGGAATAGGTGGGTGGCCACCAATATCCACTTGGATCAGGTATTGGAGTGGTTTGGTTTCAATGCTTCCTTTATTAATTGGGTGGAAAATTGCATTAAAAACCCATGGATAGTGCCTCTAGTGAATGGTAGACCCTCAAAATTGTTTCAGGCCAGCATGGGTCTCTGTCAAGTATGCCTACTCCCCCCCCTTCTTTTCGTATTGGTGGTTGAAGATTTAAGCAGAACAATTGAGCAAGAAATAGATCTTGGGATTTTTCCTGGTCTGTAGATAATAAGAGGAGTTAAGAATATGAATGATTCCCAATTTGTGGATGACACCTTATTACTTGGGGGCACCTCAGTCACTATAGAAGCAAGATTCAAAATCACTTTGGATTCCTTTCTTGATGCTTCTAGAGGAGATGCAAAAAACATAAAACATCAAGTATATGGGTGGAACACTTCACCCTGGGTTATGAGATCAATAACACCAGTTTTTCAGTTTCCTCTGGTAGAAAACTAGACTTCCTTTCGATATTTAGGAATCCCCATCTCTCTCAAACCCTCCGATACACAGTTTTGGCAACAAATTCTAGAGAAAATAAGCAGGAAACTCACAGAGTGGGGTTCACAATGGTTAAATATGACAGAAAGGGTTATTCTCATAAAATACGTTCTCTCATCCTTCCCTCTATATCAACGCTCTGTCATTTTGGCTCCCAAATGTATAGAAAAACAAATATCTATAAAAAGCAAGTCCTTTTTATGGCAGGGTGGGAATTCGAACCATAAAAATTTCATCTTGTCAACAAGAACCAAGTCACAAAAAACAAGACTCATGGTGGGTTGGGTATAAGGGAACAAAAAATCATGAATCATGCTATGGGAGCTAGGATTTTGTGGAGAATGGTCACAGGGAACATGGCGTGGTGGAAGCAAGCTCTACGGAAGAAGTATTTCACTGGTTCAACGATTAGATGTTTGGATTTTCAGTTGAAATTTAACTTTGGATCGATTATATTTAAACTTCTACTTGCATCCAAGCCACTCATTATAGAAAATTTGAATTGGATCTCTGGAAATGATCGTCGGATAAACCCTTGGGAAGACAAAATCTTTGAGTTTGATCAACATGCCCAGTTCCAGCCTCTTCTCCCTCTCCATGGCTAGTTGGAAGCTCAGGGCCTATGTTATCTATTAGATCTATTCTCATGGTCCAAAAATGGATCTTGGATCAGTTGGGAAGAGCTTCACCCCCCTTCCCATCGTTTTCCATTATTTAACATGTTTATTTCTACCTTGCAGGGATGTTCTCTTCTTAATCGAAGAATAAAATATGCTCGTGGATGGGGCAATGTTCACTATACAATAAAAAAAGGGTATTTAATGTTATATGAAGCATCTCACCGTCAACCATGTTCTAGCATGTGGACCATTGTTTGGAAAAATGATGGAATCCCAAAGATCAACTTCTTTTGTTGGCTTTTGGTGCATAAAAAAATCCTCACAATTGAGAAATTAAAAAAGAGAGGAATACGTGGGCCCTCCTGCCATGTTATGTGTCAAAATGAAGAGGACACCATACATCATCTCTTTATTGAATGGTAGTTTGTGAAGGAGGCATGTTTTCATGCTCTGGGTATCTTCGGTCATAGGTTCAGTTGGCCACAATCTTGTGTTGACTTCTTCTCTCGATGGGGGATCCATTACAAAGGGAAATTTAATAAAAATCCCATTTTTAAATTTTATTGGGAAGCCCTTCCCAAATATATATGTTGGAGCATCTAGTTAGCAAAAAAAAAAATGATTTTTAATGAAGAAACCAAAAACCCTAGACAAGTCATAATGAAGGCCTAGTCTCTTTTATCAGAATACATGCAACATCAATTTCAATGGAAGGATCAATCTTTGGATCAACTTGAATATTGCTAGATGAACTCCTTCAATGATCCAGATTTATGAGCGGAACGAACTGATTAAAGACTAAATACCATAAGCAAATAGATAGGAAGAATAGCACAAATATTCAATGAACAATATCTTCTATTAAATAATGAAATAAGTTGAAATTGTAAAATTGTAGAACTGAAACTTGCTTGAATGGTAGTAGCTATCTCTAAGAAGAGGTGTGTTTGCTACGTGCATCAGTATGAGAATAATGGATTACAATGAGGCTCCATAGGCCCTTTTAATATTACTCATGAATTCCAAAACCCTAGACATCCAAAAACCTAACCCTAGAAGGTGAAACACCAAAATTCATGTGGGCCCTATGGGTAAGTTGGTGTAATTTGGTACCTCAACTTCCTAGGGTCATAACTTTTTCATACGACCTCCATTTTAGGTGTGTGATGGCCCGTTGGAAAGGTATTTCAGAGAGCTAAAAATTATGCCATTAGAATCTAACTGTCTACAGTATAACTGTGGTGAGTCAAAAAATTTTTTTAGGGCCTTAAAACAACCTTGAAAGTACAACAAGATGTTCTGACATGAAAACATACAAAATATGCCAGTTGGATTAGGCAAGAGGCCACCTGTATCCACCTTGAGAATGTGTGAGGCTTCAAACAACCCCAAAAGTGTAGAACTCACAATTATAAAGCAGTACCGAAAGACGTGCCCAAAAAAATGGACACGAGGAGCCAGTTGGAATAGGTGGGTGGCCACCAATATCCATATGGATCAATCCTCCCCCCTTAGGAAGCAATGGTCTCCATTTCTGTGAGTTCCCCCATCAGGTGAGGAAACGTTTACTGGATTTGACCCCGGGCGAGCCACTTTCCTTGGTGTAAGAGTTGCCCTGCATTGACAACCTAATAAAGATGGATTTGTTGCTGGCAAGTGCCCTTGACCTGTGTGTCCACTATCTGATCGGTGGATGCTTGTTTTATGCATTCAGGGTTGAGCTATGTTGGTGTCAGTTGTTTGACGATCTCAGAGGTGTCCAATAATGGTGGAAAATATGGCCGAAGGAGGTCCACATTGAATACTGGATGCAGACCAATGAAGGGTGGAGTGTTGAGCTCAAAAGCATTGCTACCCATAGCCTTGGTGATAGTGTAAGGCCCATAATGAAGTGGCCGAAGATTCCAATGGGGCCCGGTGAGACTCTCCTTCTGCAAATGTAACTAGACTTTGTTGCCAACTTGAAATTGGTGTGGTACCATGTGTTTTGTCATGGCGCTGCTTGTACTTAGCATTGGATTTATGCAAAATCTCCTGGACCTTTTGGTAGATGTGCTGAATCCACTCAATGAATCTGGTGGTTTTGTTGATCACAGACTGATAAGGGGAAGAGTCTGTCTGTGCGGTGGCAAGATGAAGTGAAACATCAATGGGTCCCAAGGGTTGGAATCCCAGACCCACCTGAAATGGGCCATGGATGGTGGAACTATGGAGAGTGCTGTTGTAACTGTGTTGGACATATGGGAGACCCTCGTCCCATGTGTGGGGATGATTCGAATTGTACACGCACAAGATGTGCACAATCATCCGATTGATGACCTCGGTTTGGACATCAGTTTGGGGGTGGAAAGAAGTGGATTTTGTGAGCTTGGTGTCCAACAGGGACAAGAGACTTGACCTAAAGGTGCTGAGGAACCTGCTGTCTCAGTCAGAGATGATGGTCTGTGGTATCCCAAAGTGAACCCAAACTCATTTGAAGAAGAAATTGGAAATATTGACTGTTGTGATAGTCTTTTTAAAGGCTATGAGGATGGCCATCTTTGAAAACCGATCAATGACCACAAACACGCGGTCATTTCTGTGCTTGGTGGACAACAAACCATAAATGTAATCCATGGAGATGGACTCCCATGAATTCTCAGGAATAGGAAGAGGGGTGTATAAGCATTGCTTCTTGATGGACGACTTAGCAATGGTGCAGACAATGAAATATATGATATACTTGCTGACGTCCACTTGAATTTTTGGCCAATAAAAATGTTTTTGAAGGACGACCACAGTTTTCTTTGCACCAAAATGTCCTGCCACCCGAATGCAGTGGGCCTCCCAAATAAGCTTTGCATGCTCGATTGTAGGAACAGATAGATGGCCCAGGTGGCATAAGAGTCCATCCTGAATGTAAAAATCAGTGATATTGGTGCCTATACCCAAGAGATGGTATGTGGTGGCGAAGTCCAGATATTGCTGGTAAAGTTGGGGCCACTCCGATGTTTCATGTCCACAGGAATGGAGCACAGTGGTAAGTGCAGCCACAGGAGGCCGAATGAGGAATTTAGAGACATGATTGGAGATACCAGTCTTATACTTGATGTTGATATGGAACTGCTATAGCTAGGTGGACCACTTTTGATGGTGGTCATTCTGAAATTTCCCTTGTGTCTGTATGGAATGCAGAGGCTTGTGATCAGTGTGTGTGATCATCTCTGTCCCCATAATGTAATGTTTCCATTGATGACAAGCTTGTACAATGGAATACATTTCCTTGTCATAGGTGGGGTATTTATGGACAATATCAGAGATAGTCTCACTATGGTATGCCACCAGATGCCCGTATTGAGTGAGAATTGTGCCCACAACATAATCAGATGCATCAGTCTCAATCTCGAATGGTTGTTGCAGATCAAGAAAGGCAAGTACTAGAGCTGAGCACAAACGATGTTTCATATCATCAAATGTTATTTGTTGCTACTTCCCCCACACGAACTTGGTCCTACCACTTCCCTTGGTCACTTGGATGATGGCCCAGGAAATATGGGAGAATCCCAACACGAACTGTCGGTAAAAATTGGCAAGTCCTTAGAAGCTCTGGAGCTCGATCAGTGTGGTCGGGGCTGGCCAGTCACAAATGACTTGGATCTTAGCTGGATCAACATGTATCCCATGCTCATCAATAATGTAGCCCAAGTATTGGACCATGTTCATGTGAAAAGAGCATTTTCCAGGTTGGCATAAAGCTTGTGCTGCCATAGAGTGCTCAAAACTTGTTGAATAAGCCACATGTGCTCCTCCCATGTTTTGCTGAAGATGAGGATGTCATCCAAATATATTACCAAAAAGGAGTTGGTGAAGGGTCTCAATACATCGTCCATCAGCCTCATGAAAGTGGTTGGTGCATTTGTTAAGACAAAGGGCATGACTAACCATTCGTAGAGACCTTCCTTAGACTTGAAGGATGTCTTCGACACATCTGTTGGTTTGATGAGAACCTGGTGGTAGCCAGAATTCAGGTTAATCTTGCTAAATAAATTTTACCCCTTGAGTTGGTCAAGAAGGTAATCAATCCTAGGAATGGGATAACAGTTCCTGACTGTGATTTTGTTTAAGGCTCTGTAATCAATGCAGAGTCGCCAAGTCCCGTCCTTCTTCTGCTACAAAGAGAGGTATTGTGTAGAGGCCACAGATGTGGCGGAAACCTTCTACTTACTGTAAGAATGAATCACAAAGAAGACAAACTTCCTGGTCTGTGAAATGACCTTACTACATTGCTTAGCAGAGATTAAAGAAATAACAGTAGGCGGTGCCACCTTTGGGATCCTGTACAATTGTCTACCCAAAGTAATAATAACACTGCATGGTATAGACTCATACACAACATGACGCTTCCACAAATATGGTTGTCCTAAAAGAACATCACAAACTTCAAGGGGAGAAATATCACACAATACCTCATCTTTGAAAGGATTGATGTCGTAGAACAGACGACACTGTTGGCTGACACGAAGATCTCTTCCTCGACGAAGCCAACCGATGGTGTAGGGTTGCGAGTGAGGTGTTGTTGGCAGGTTGAGACTCTTGACAACCTCTACTGAAATCAAGTTCTTTTGACTACCGCTGTCAACAATGAAATGAATCAGAGCCCCCTTGACCCACATCTGCGAGTGAATGAGGCGTTCCCCTTCCTCTAGTTCTTTTGGTTCGCTTGGATGGACTTTGGTGGTAGCAACCGTGGCATTGGGTTCAACATCGATAATCTGATTCTGTCCTTCAGGATTTGACTCAGAATCATAATCAACCTCTGAATTGGAAGCCTTCAGCTCGACCACGAGGGACTTCTTGGAGCGACATTCGTCGGTGTTGTGCCAAGGAATTTTATGGTACTCACACCATTTTATCGTGTCCTTCTTCGGCTTCTCATTGCCCTTCTTGGGTTGCAGCTTGGACGGATTTTCCTAGGGATAGACATCTCGACTTGGTCCCTTGTTGTGTGGGTTTGGGTTTCCTTTTCCCTGCTTCGGCTGTGAGGGGTTTGCAAATCCAAACTCTCATCATTTCTGCTTAAATTTATGCTCGATCTTGACAACATATCTATAAGTTGTGCCCAATGAAGCAATGTCCAGAAACTTCAATTCTATTTGAATGTATATATGCAAACAACTGTGGTATTTGAGCACTAGATGACGCTCATAATATTTGATACCCAATTTGGCGTGAAGGGTATGGAAAATATTGGTGAAGTATGGTACTATCTGGTCCCTTTCTTGACATAGGGTGGTCCATCTGGTGTACTGGTCCTCGTAGCTTCCAATAGGGTAGTACTGTTATTTAATGGCATCTCAGAAGGAATCCCATGTAGGGGCCACCACAAAAATTTCAGATTCCTCCATGACCCTTTGCTCAGAGTAGGTATCCCACCAATCTTTAACATGGGGAATGACCTTGAGGAGTGAAAAAGTGATCTTTTCCCGATCGAAAAAATTGTGGATTGAAAAATATCCTTCGAGCAGATTTAACCATTTATCTACAACATCTGCATCTATCAGTTCTTCAAATAATGGAATATAAAAATTTACTTGTACCTTGAAGGGGGTTGCATGGCCTCCTGATGAAGATGTTTCTCCTGTGGGAAACCGTCGAAAGATCTGCGCGAAGTTGTCCATCATTTCGTTCCTTTGTCACGCGAGGGCTTCCTCGAGCAACATTTTAATAGGATCTCCCGATCCATCATATTTCTTTTCATCTCCCATGGGTTTTTTTTGGGCTCGACGCGACCGATTTGGTAATGGATCGATTGGTTCGAGTCCCAACTGCTTGTACTCAGAACTTGTCGGGGACATGCACGAAGAAAAATAAATGAAGAGAAGACTGCTCTGATACCACTGATATGGATTTAGGAGAGGAATGAAATGATTACAGACTGAATACCATAAGCACAGAGATAGGAATAATAACACAAATATTCAGTGAACAATATATTCTATTAAATAATGAAATAGGTTGAAACTGTAAAACTATAGAACTGAAACTTGCTCGAATGGTGGTAACTATCTTTGAGAAGAGATTTGGCTTCTATGTGCATCCATCTAAGCATAATGTTTTAAAATGAGGCTCCATAGGCCCTTTTCATATTACTCATGAATTCCAAAACCCTAGACATCCAAAAACCTAACCCTAGAAGGTGAAACACCAAAAGTCATGTGGGCCCTATGGGTAAGTTGGTGAAATTTGGTACCTCAACTTCCTAGGGTCATAAATTTTGCACATGAAATCCATTTTAGGCACGTGATAGCCCATTGGAAAGGTCTTTCAGAGAGATACACATTCCTCCATTAGACCTTGACTCCGTCTGTAGTCTGACTATGGCGAGTCAAAAAAACAATGTTTAGGGCCTCAAAATAGCCCTGAAAGTACAACAAGATGTGTTGACATGAAAACATACAAAATAGGCCATTTGGATTAGGCAAGATGCCACCCATATCCACCTGAAGAATGTGTGAGGCTTAAGATATCCCCAGAAGTGTAGAACTCACAATTATAAAGAAGTACTGAAAGACGTGCTGAATAAAAATGGACACGAGGAGCTAGTTGGAATAGGTGGGTGGCCACCAATATCCATCTGGATCAATCCTTCCTCCTTAGGAGGCAATGGTATCCATTGCATTGCGTTCCCCCATTAGGTGAGGAAACTTCTGCTAGATTTGGCCCTGGGTGAGCTACTTGCCTTGGTGTAGGAGTTGCCTTGCCTTGACAAATCGATAAAGCTGGATCTGTTGTTGGCGAGTGCCCTTGAACTGTGTGTCCACTATCTAATCAGTGGATGCTTGTTCCATGCAATCAGGGCTGAGATCTATTGGTGTCAGTTGTTTGGCGATCTTAGAGGTGTCCAATAATGGTGGAAAATATGGCCAAAGGAGGTCCACATTGAATACTGGATGCAGAGAAAGGAAGGGTGGAGTGTTGAGCTGAAACACATTGCTACCCACAACCTTGGTGATAGTGTAAGGCCCATAACGAAGTGGCCGGAGATTCCAATGAGACGCTCCTTCTGCAAATGTAACCAAACTTTGTCGCCAACCTGAAATTGGTGTGGTACCCTGTGTTTATCATGGCGCTGCTTGTACTTAGTATTGGATTTCTACAAAATCTCCTGGACTTGTTGGCGGATGTGCTGAATCCTCTCAATGAATATGGTGGCTTTTTCAATCATAGACTGATCAGGGGAAGAGTCTGTCTGTGCGGTGGCAAGATGAAGTGCAACATCAATGGGTCCCAAGGGTTGGAATCCCAGACCCACCTGAAATGGGCTATGGTTGGTGGAACTATGGAGAGCCCTGTTGTAACTGTGTTGGACATATGGGAGACTCTCTTCCCATGCACGTGGATGCTTCAATTTTTACATGTGAAGGATGTGCACAGTCATCCGATTGAGGACCTCGGTTTGGCCATCGATTTTCGGGTGGAAAGAAGTGGATTTTGTGAGTTTGGTGTCCAACAGGGACCATATATCTGACCAAAAGGTGCTAAGGAACCTCTTGTCTCATTCAGAGATGATGGTCTGTGGTATCCCAAAGTGAACCCAAACTCATTCGAAGAAGAGATTGGAAGTATCGGCTGGTGTGACAGTCTTCTTACAGGATGTGAGGATGGGCATCTTCAAAAACTGATCAACGACCACAAACACGCAGTCATTTTCATGCTTGGTGGATGGAAAACCAGAGATGTAATCCATGGAAGTGGACTCCCACGACTTCTCAGAAATAGGCAAAGGGGTGTATAAGAATTTCTTCTTGATGGTCGTCTTGGAAATGACGTAGGAAGTGCAATATCTGATATACTTGTCGACGTCTAGTCGAAGTTTTGGCCAATAAAAATGTTTCTGAAGGATGACCATAATTTTCTCTACGCGAAAATGTCCTGCCATCCGACTGTAGTGGACCTCCCAAATCAACTTTGCACGCTCTCTTGTAGGAGCACAGAGATGGCCTAGGTGGCATAAGAATCTATCTTGAATGTGAAAATCAGTGACAGTGGCGCCTGTACCCAAGAGATGATATGTGGTGGCGAAGTCTGAATCTTGCTGGTAAAGTTGGGGCCACTCTGATGTTTCATGTCCATAGGAATGGAGCACAGTAGTAAGTGCATCCACAAGAGGCTGACTGAGGAAGTCAACGACATGATTGGAGTTACCTGTGTTATACTTGATGTTGAGATGGAACTGCTGCAGGTAGGTGGATCACTTCTGATGGAGGTCGTTCTGCAATTTTCCCTGTGTCTGTATGAACTGGAGAGGCTTACGATTAGTGTGTATGATCGTCTCTGTCCCCAGAATGTAATGTTTCCATTGAAGACATGATTGTACAATGGAATACATTTCCTTTTCATAGGTGGGGTATTTACAGACAGTATCAGAGAGTGTCTCACTATCCAGATGCCCATGCTGAGTGAGAACTGTGCCCACAACATAGTCAGATGCATCAGTCTCAATCTCAAATGGTTGTTGCATATCGAGCAAGGAGAGTACTAGAGGTGAGCACAAATGATGTTTCAGATAATCAATTTCTCGTTGCTGCTCCTTTCCCCACACGAAATTATCTCTACCACTGCCCTTGGTCACCTGGCTAAGGGCCCAGGAAATATGGGAGAATCCCAACACGAAACGTCGGTGAAAATTGGTGAGTCCTAAGAATCCCCGGAGATCGGTCAGTGTGGTCGGGGATGGATAGTCATGGATGACTTGGATCTTAGCTGGATCAACATGTATCCCATGCTCATCAACAATGTAGCCTAGTTATTGCACCCTATTCATGCCAAAAGAGAATTTTTCCAAGTTAGCATAAAGCTTGTGCTACCATAGTGTGCTCAAAACCTATTGAATATGCCGCATGTGCTCCTCCAACATTCTGTTGAAGATGAGGATGTCATCCAAATATACTACCATAAATGATTTGGTGAAGGGTCTCAATACATCGTCCATCAACCTCATGAAAGTGGCTGGTGCATTTTTTACGCCAAAGGGCATGACTAGTCATTCATAGAGACTTTCCTTAGACTTGAAGGTTGTCTTCCAGACATCCATTGGTTCGATGGGAACCTGGTGGTACCCAAACTTCAGGTCAATCTTGCTGAAAACATTTTCCCCCTTGAGTTGGTCAACAAGGTCATAAATCCCGGTAATGGGATAACAGTGCGTGACTGTGATTTTGTTTAAGGCTCTATATTCAATGCAGAGTCGCCAAGTCTCGTCCTTCTTCTGCTGCAAAGAGAGGTGTTGTGTGGAGGCCATGGATGTGGTGATGACCTTCTACTTACCATGAGCATGAATCACAAATAAGACGAACTTACCGGTTTGTGAAATGACCTTACTGCATTGCTTAGCAGAGATTAAAGAAATAGTAGTAGGTGGTGCCACCTCTCGGATCCTGTACAATTGTCTACCCAAAGTAATAATAACACTGCGGGGTCTAGAATCATACACATCATGACGCTTCCACAAATATGGTTGTCCTAAAATAACATCACAAACTTCAAGGGGAGAAATATCACAAAGTACCTCATCTTTGAAAGGCTTGATGCTGTAGAACAATTGACACTATTGGTTGATACGAAGTTCTCTTCCTTGATGAAGCCAACCGATGGTGTAGGGTTGCAGGTGTAGTGTCATTGGCAGGTTCATACTCTTGAAGACCTCTACTGAAATTAGGTTCTTCTGACTACCGCTTTCAACAATGAAGTGAATCAGATCCCCCTTGACCCACATCTTCGAGTGAAAGAGGAGTTCCCCTTCCTTTGGTTCTTCTAGTTCACTTGGATAGACTTTGGTGGTAGCGACCATGGCAATGGGTTCAACATCGATAATCTGCGTCCCTCCTTCAGGATTTGAATCAAAATCAAAATCAGCCTCTGACTCGGAATCCTTCAGCTTGACAATGAGGGACTGCTTCAAGCGACATTTGTCGGTGTTGTGCCAAGGACTTTTATGGTACTCACACCATTTTCCCATGTCCTTCTTCAAATTCTCATTGCCCTTCTTGTGTTGCAGCTTAGATAGATTTTCCTAAGGGTGGCCATCACGACTTGGTCCCCTGCTGTGTGGGTTGGGGTTTCCTTTTCCCTGCTTCGACTATGAGGGTTTTTCATATCCAAACTCTTGTCATTTCTGCTCGATATTGACAGCGTATCTATAAGTTGTGCCCAATGAGGTGATGTCCATGAACTCCATTTCTATTTGAATGTATCTATGCAAACAACCATGGTACTTGAGCACCATATGATGCTCAGAATATTTGATACCCAATTTGGTATGAAGGGTATGGAAAATATTGGTCAACTCTGGTACTGTTTGGTCCCTTTCTTGACATAGGGTGGTCCATCTAGTGTACTAGTCCTCGTAGCTTCCAACAAGGTAGTACCATTCTTTAATGGTGTCCCAGAAGGAATCCCATGTAGGGGCCACCAAAAAAATTGCATATTCCTCCATGACCCTTTAGTCAGAGTAGGTATCCCACCAATCTTTAACATGGGGAATGACCTTGAGGAGTGAAAAAGTGATCTTTTCCTGATCGAAAAAATTGTGGACTGAAAAATATCCTTCGAGTAGATTTAACTATTTATATACAACATCTGCATCTATCAGTCCTTCAAATAATGGAATATCAAAATTTACCTGTACCTTGAAGGGGGTTGCATGGCATGGCCGCCTGATGAAGATGCTTCTCCCATGGGCAACCATCGAAGGATCTGCGCAAATTTGTCCATCATTTCGTTACTTTTTCGTGTGAGGGATTCCTCGAGCAACATTTTAATATGATCTCCTGCTCCATCATATTTATTTTCGTCTCCCATGTGTTGTTGTCGGGCTCGGCGTGACCGATCTAGTAATGGATTGATTGGTTCGTGTCC
Source organism: Picea engelmannii (assembly GCA_009831015.1). Lineage (NCBI taxonomy): Eukaryota > Viridiplantae > Streptophyta > Pinopsida > Pinales > Pinaceae > Picea > Picea engelmannii. Next base: position 271,188 of record ML798295.1, on the reverse strand, counting down.
CAACTTCTTGTACCCAGACCTTGTCGGGGACATGCACGAAGAAAAATAAATGAAGAGAAGACCGCTCTGATACCACTGATCCATATTTAGGAGCGGAAAAAACTGATTATAGACTAAATACCATAAGCTCAGAGATAGGAAGAATAACACAAATATTCAGTGAACAATATCTTCTATTAAATAATGAAATAGGCTGAAGCTTTAAAACTACAGAACTGAAACTTGCTTGAATGGTGGTAGCTATCTCTGAGAAGAGATGTGGCTGCTACACGCATTCGTATTAGTAGAATGGATTACAATGAGGCTCCATAGGCCCTTTTCATATTACTCATGAATTCCAAAACCCTATACATCCAAAAACCTAACCCTAGAAGGTGAAACACCAAAAGTCATGTGGGCCCTATGGGTAAGTTGGTTTAATTTATTACCTCAACTTCCTAGGGTCATAACATTTGGATATGACCTCCATTTTAAGCGCCTATTAGCCCGTTGGAAAGGTCTTTCAAATAACTACACATTCCACCGTCAGACTCTAAATCAATCTACAGTCTGACTGTGGTGAGTCAAAAAAACAATGTTTAGGGACTCAAAACAACCCTGAAAGTACAACAAGATGTGCTAACATGAAAACATACAAAATAGTCCAGTTGGATTAGGCGAGAGGCCCCCCATATCCACCTGGAGAATGTGTGAGGCTTCAGATAGATCCAAAATTGTAGAACTCACAATTATAAAGCAGTATCGAAAGACGTGCTGAACAAAAATGGACATGAGGAGCTAGTTGGAATAGGTGGGTGGCCACCAATATCTAGCTGGATCATTCAAACTGGAAATCCATCACTCTACACTCCAAAACCCCGCAAATAATGTTCCAAATTGGATATTAAGACTTGATGCTGGAGATTTTAAGACATGGCTAACTCAATAGACATACAACACTTTGTTCTTTGATGGAGCTTCATGAAGTAACCCAATGGTGGAAGGTACGGGGGGGGGGGGGATTTTTAATCCTGAAGGTCAACCAATTATTATTTTTTCTTGGGGACTTGGGTCAATGACTATTAATGAAGTGGAGGCCTATGATCTCTTTGCAGGTGTCATATTGGCTCACTCCAAGAGAATTATAAACCTCATCATATGCGGAGATACCATGATGGTTATAAGAGAAGTTGTTAAAAGGAATATCACTAGGGGTAATATCTGTTCACGTGTCATGTCTTGCTCCCTCGATGCACTCAAGAAATTTGAAAAAATCACTTTGTATCATGTCAAAAGAGAATTAAATGGAGAAGCAGAAAACATTTCCAAGGTTGCATCAAGGCTAGGCAAAGGTAGCATAGTGCTTAATGGGAACTTAAGGCTTATACCCATCCCCTAATCCCATGATGGTTTAAAATTTTGGATGGATGTCTCTGTTCTAGAATAAATTGTTCATTTTTCATAAACTTCATTAATATGAGGAGTAAATTCACACTTCAACTCTGTGCGTGTGGCATTAAATTTCTAGGGAATGTTGAAATGGGTTTGCGTATATCTGAAGTAGATGACTGAGTCAAAATAAATGACCATGAATTTCAATTGGAAGTTGGATCCTCCTATTTTCCCTTCAAACATTGTGGTGAAGACACCTTGGTTATCAAGTACCCTTGGTTACACTAGGAACATCATTGTTTCATTTTTCATGGTTTATTATTAAACATTCATGCAATTATGTTTGTGGGACAAAATTCATGTCTGTGGGTCGAGTTCTTTGTTTGTGGCACTAGAGATATATAGGAAATTGTGCTCGGAATAGAGGTCCCTTTCCCTACTACTTTCCCCTATGACCTTTGTTTCATCTCTGGATATGATAGGGTTTTTCTATATGACCGTCAAACTGTCAACCTGGTGATAAAAATGATTTTTCTCTGAGTCCTATATAACTTTAATTTCCCATGGTTTGTCGATTGGAGGTCTACATAGGTTTGGATCTCACATGAAATTTTGGGTCTATCTGTTATCTAATGTATTTGTGTGGTTGGGTCTTCAATTTGACCCCAAAATTCTCTAGGGTGTCATTTTGAATCTATATTCTCAAAAATACTAGAATTGAGACTTGTTCGAGTAGGAACATCTTCCAACTAGTTGTTGGGTTAAATTATGGACATAAGCGACATCCTTCTTGCCCCTCGGGAAATTGAAAATTGGTTTCTGTGTACAAATATATGGAATTGGGGAGACGTTTCATCTGTTGGATTACTGAGAGGGGGGGTGAATCAGTAATAGCGTAATTATAATCCTTTTTCTTCAAATGTTATATCAATGTAGAATTATTATCCAATAATGAGCAGTAAGAAATAAACAATCACACACATACACAGTACACCAGTGTTTTATGTGGAAACCCAAATTAGGAGAAAACCACAGAATGTTTTTTCTTATATGTCTTAAAGAATTACATTCATTGGAAGCACCAACTTTGTTTTCCAGCTGCAACTGGAAGGAGGCTCCAACCCCCTAGTTTCTTAGGCTACAACCTGAGGGAAGCTCCAACTCCCCAATTCTTTGGCTACAACCATAAGAAGGCTACAACCCCCAATGTTCTCCGACTACAACCAGAAGGTGGCTATAACCACCTGTCCTTGCCCTGTCCTACCACCCTGAAGTAGAAGTAGAATGATGGAACCACTGTCACACTATCACT
>ML798295.1:234270-255825 GCA_009831015.1 Picea engelmannii | reverse complement strand
TCTTTTTTAATTCACCCACAATTGGATTACTTGCAGTTTGCAATGTAGGTATATTCAAAACCTATGGTATTCTTCTCAAGTCTTCTTGAAGTTTTGTAATAGTGTTTTCACATGTAGCCATTATATTTTTGAACATTTCCTTGGTATTATCGATCTCCCTCTTAGATTCCCTTACAATTTTGGACACCTCACTTTCTAATCCATCAATAACATGATGTTTGTTGTTTATTGTTCTACTTGATTCTTGTGTTTTCTTCACAATTGTTGATTGCAAACTTGTAATGTTCTTCATGCATTCAATAATATCCTTTTCCTTTAGTTAACACTTATTCTTCCAACTGTTTAGAGAGAAAGAATATGCCTTTGTATTATGTTTGTAATATATCATTCTATCAAATACTGAGAAAACAAATCTGTTATAAAAAAATGTATGTTGGATTGTTCACAATTGAACTTAGAGAGGTAGAATCAACGCTCATAACATAAGCATTATATTCAAGTAATGCCATTTTAAGAGGAATTTTGTCAATTATACTTTCTAATGTATTATAAAAATCATCATTGCATGTTTCCATATAATCATCCATAAATCCATGCTCCTTAGTTTCATTCATATATTCATGTAGGTCTTTTAAAGTTCTTACATCATTAAATTCATCTTGGGAAACTGTATCAGAAAAAATTTCCACACCATCAACCACAGTCTCTTCAAGTACTTTCTCAATGGTTTTATTCATTTTTAATCCCCTAATGTAAGTTTTAAGAGGGATTTTTTGGTCACCGAGTCGATATAAATCAATTATTTTCTGCAGTGTGCCCAAGAAACTTAAATGTTTTTCTTTTTTTTTCTTCAAGGGAAGAATGTAATTTTTTAGCTAATAGATGAGGGACATCTACGACCCTATATTCAACCCAATAAATTGACTCGCCTCATGCAATCATCAGAAATATCAATCTTATGATGATTCATAATTTTCCTAAGGACAAGTTGAATCAAAGACTTGTATAGTCTGTGGGGAACATCTAGCATTCTTAAACCGTTTATGGGAACATATACATTTTTCCCACATATTTTATTGATCATCTCAATATTTTCTACCTTGGGGTTTTTTTTGGAGTTAAATGTGGTTCCCACTCTGTATGGAATTTTTGTTTTTCTTGCAAGAAAATCAGAGTCTAGTAAACCCTTTTCCCAAATAGTTTCAATTCCATATCTATATAATCATAATTATCTATGGCATCATCTGTCTCCTCATTTTAGAAATTGAAATGTCTAAACATAAAGTCAAATACCTCTGCTCTTCTCAAGATATTTAGTATACATGTTGGGAAATTCTTTGTGTATCTCCATACATCAACACACTTTTGAAATTTGTTGACAATGAACTTTTCATCTTGGGAACTACCTGTTTCAACTGTTGCGCCCATGGTAGAGGACGCTCCTGTTTCAATTGCAGTCATGATTTTATGGGTTAGAAGTTGAAATCATGGACAAGATATTACTCAATGCAAGCTGAGGAATGCATGCTAACAAGAATGAACGATGAGGAATGTAAATTGAGGAATGCACACTCACGTTGAGGAAACCATTGGTAGGAAATGGAATTTTTAAAAAATATTTAGGGTTATATTGGTATATTTTTCTATAAATCACTCTTATTAAGAAAATTCAATTAATATTTATAGATAATATATAATTTATTAAAAATGACACTTTTACAAAACTTGTCATGCATTTTTATAAGTACACTCAAGTATATTTGTAGCATTTTTTAACAATGGACTTGGGATTTTTGAGAATTAATGAAAAATTTCCATCCTCAAAATGAGGGGAAGTACTCGAGGGTTTTCCCCAGGTGTTGTAACTTTGAAAATAAAAAAAATGATTGTGAAAATGTGTCAGTGTCAATGTTTCATGGAAACCTGCATAGGAGACCTAGCTAAATCAAATACAAACAAATCTTCTCAAGAAAAGGAAGAGAAATTCAATATGGAAGAATGAGAAAATATATTCACACTATTCCAATGAACTGATCAATATAATACAATGAATGAGTGGTATACACCCATATAGGAAATAACATTCCACAATTAATAAAAGCGAACAAACAATGAGATTTTCTTAGGAATGCATGCCTAACAATGATGGTCTAAGATAAAAATTCTAAAATAGAACTAGATCCAGTTAACTACCACTGAACTAGTGAGTCGAAAATAAAAATATTTCCAACACCCCCCCTGAACATCACTATGGAGTAACAAAAAATGGGTCATGACAACTAGGCCATATTAGGTACTCATGTACAATGCAACTAATGAACATTGAAAAAATGAGGAAAGAGGGAAAACCAGGTGCGAACAACCGCCCCCCCTCAAAATATAATGCATCAAAAGAAGAAAAGACAATTGCTAGGAATCTATGCTTTTCACTTCAAGACGATACCACAAAGTCTGAAACTCCATCCCATCGAAGGTCTTGGTGAAGATGTCGACAATATGTTTAGAGGGAGGACAAAATTGCAGATCAATGATCCTATCATGTACTAGATCTTTGATGAAATGCATGTGGAACTCAATGCGTTTGGTTCATTTTCATTGTATTGGATCTCTACAAAATCTCAGTGTACTCTGATTATCACACCATATGATAGCCAGACAGTGAAATTGGATACTAAGCTCAGTAAGGAAGTGTTTAAACCAAATTTCATGAATGACACAATTGGCCATTCCTTTGTACTTGACCTCTGTGAAAGATAAAGCAATAGATAATTGCTTCTTACTTAACCAATAAATAGGTCCTGACCCCAAACTAAGAGTGTACCCTAAAGTGGACTTGCAATTAGTGTCATCGCCAACCCAATCTGAATCTGTGAATCCTATGAGATCCAATGCACAACCAACTACATAGTGAATCCCATAAATCATGGTACCATGAACATATCTGAGGATGTGCTTGGCAACTTTCTAGTGAAGATCATGGGGCTCTTGCATGTATATGTAAACTGCTCCTAATGCATATGAGATATCCATATGGGTGTGGGTGAGATACAAAAGACTCCCCACCAACTGTCGATACAAAGTGTTTTCCACTCATGGTGTATCCCCTCCATCCTCAAGTCTGATCCCAGATAAGAAGGGTGTAGGTGGAGACTTACAACCTGTCATGTGGAATCTATCTAGAATATCCATGCCATACTTATCCTGATAAATTTTGATTCCAGAAGAATCTAGACTAATCTCAAGACCAAGAAAGAAATGAAGTGGACCCATGTCCATCATAGAGAACTTGTCATGCAAAATATCTTTGACCACAACAATGGCTGAAGCAGAGCTACCAATGATAAAAAATCATCAACATAGAGTACTAAAATCATCAAAGAGTCATTATTCCTCAACATGTAAACATTACAATCATATTTACATCTAAAAATATCACGTGAAAGAAGATAATAATCCATCTTTTCATACCATGCTCTAGGTGCCCGCTTAAGGCCATATAGTGACTTCTTCAATCTGCATACTAAATATGAGTTCTAAATGAACCCTGATGGCTACTCTATGTAGATATCCTCTGAAATATCACCATGAAGAAAAACATTCTTCACATCCATTTGGTGAACTTCCCATTCTTTGGTTGCTGCAATGGCTAGCACCAAGCAAATGGAGTCCATCTTTGCCATAGGAGAAAATTTATCATCATAATCTATCCCATGAATATGTTGAAATCATTTTGTAACTAATATTTCTTTGTACCTTCTCTCTTGACCATCTACCGCTCTCTTGTTCCTATAGATCCATTTTCATCTGACAAGTTTCCTCCCTCTTGGAAGTGGAACCAAATCCAAGGTATGATTCTCTAGGAGTGAGTCATACTCCTCCTACATGGGTGCTTCCCATAATGGATTTCCCACAACCTCATTATAGGTATGTGGATAAGAATATTGAACCATATAGAAATGCATGGGCATCGTTGGTTCATAAGATGAAAAATACATGAGAAGTCTCCTCATGTTGATATTGAGTCCTCCTCGAATCTAATGGATCCCCTGGAAGGTCGCATGTTGCCTGAAGTGTGGATTTTTCCCACTTGGGCATATGCTGAAGCACCAATGCTAGTAGCTCCTCTAACTGTACTACCTTCTCTTATCCATGTACATAATCCTATGAGTTTGAATGTAGCATTTGAGTGTATGGAATCATCATCCCTGATGTCTAGAACTGATGGAAGCACAAGAGTCTCTGCATGCTACAATAGTGGTACATGAAAAGAAATTTCCTCAAACTGAATATTGCGATGAATGATGAGCCGGTCTTTATAGGGATCAATCAACCTGTACCCCTTCACATCATTTGTATATCCTACAAAGATGCAAGGTGTGCTCTATAGATCTAATTATTTCCTCTTTTCAGAAGGAATATGGGCCCATGTGCAAGATCCAAAGATTTGTAAGTGTGTGACATATGGTTTTTCACTTGTCCAATCCTCAAAAAGTGTCATATCCTCAACAAATCTATGAGGAGATCTTTTCTATATGTAAGAAAAACAGTTAAGTGCCTCATCCCAAAAATTGGAAGGAAGAGACCTCGCATGGAACATGCAACTGGTCATGTCCTTGAGATATTTGTTCTTCCTTTCAACAACTCCATTCTATTGTGGAGTTTATGGAACTGTATGTTGCAACTGGATACCGGCCTCACAACAAAGATTCTAAACATATTTTTTGATATACTTCCCCCCATTGTCTGTACAAAGTATATTTATATTCTTCCCAATTTGTGCCTCTACTAAAGCTTTGAATTCTTTGAGATGCTCAAAAACTTCAGACCTTTTCTTGAGAAAATAAACCCAAGTATAGCGTGAGTAATCATCAATAAATGTAAGGACATACATTGGTTTGTTGATAGACGAATGTGGAAATGGACCCATGATATCACTGTGAACAAGCTCCAAGGAAGAGGAGGATCTCTTTGCCTTCCCCTCTTCAAACTTCTCTTCAATATGCTTGTCAAGAATGCATCCTTCACAAACCCCTTTAGAAAGGTGAATGTATGGCAAGCCTTTGAACATTCCTTGCTTGGAAAGTCGTTGCATGTACCTAAATTTTAAATGACCAAATCTCTCATGCCATACTCTACTACTATCATCAACATGTGTGTGTAGTAAATAAGAGTCACGGTCAACAAAATTAGTGAATTTATACAACCTTGATTTGTGATCTACCTCACCAATTGCAATAATGGAGTTGTCATGCATGTCAAGTACAAAATCTAAATCTGATGTAAATTCAACCTTTTTACATGTTTGAGTGATCTAATAAAATGATAGTAGATGTATAGAAATATTTGGAACATGTAAGACATTCTCAAAACTTCCATTAGGGATTTCAACTCTTCCCTCTCCTGCTACTGCTATTGGAGTATCATCCCCCATGAGAATAGGGGGTCTTGAGCATGAACTCAAAGAAGTAAAAAAATTCCTCTTTGGTTTCCATATGGTGTGATGCACCAGAATATAAAATCTATGAATCAAATGAGGAATTAATTGCAACCAAGGCATGATGATTACCTTTCTTAGGAGCATGATATTCTTCCTTCTTCTTCTTGGCTCCTTCTAGAATGAAGTTTCCAAGGTTGTTATGCTGAAGTACCTATTCCATAAGATGAATTTTCTTCTTCATGCATGTATATTCTTCATGATTTGGTTTATTTCAATAATTGCACTCTTTTCCCTTCTTCTTCTTCTTCTCTTTGGAATTTGAAGTGTCTTTGGATCCTAAAGAATCCTTGAAGGTTTTGGAATATCTCTCTTTTTATTTTTGTTTCTCCTTTCCTTTCTGTTTGGATTTTTGATTGGATGAACCTTTTCTGTCCTGCATGGTGAGTGCATGTGCTTTGGGTTCCTTAATTAGTCCCATATTAATGAGTTTCACCTACTCATGTGTGAGAGAATCAATGAACTGCTCCATGGTAGGCATCTTCCACCTTGATCCCAAAAGATATCTGCCAAAATGGAAACTAGAGACATAGAAAACATAGTATCCTAGCTTATCCAAGATTTTTAGAATAAGTTGGTCCTCTTGTTTAGACTTATAAATACCACAAGATTCCAATATCATTATCAGATATTTAAACTTGGTAAAGAAATCTTGTGTATTATTAAAATTTTTAGGATCCAAGGTATTCAACTCTACCTCAAGCATATGACCTCTCATCTCATCCTGCCTTTCAAAGAGACCTTCCTAGGTGGTCCAGATCTCATTTGGATTCTTGCATGCGAAAATATGAGACCATAAATAAGTTGAAATTAATTCAAGAAGAATTTATGTGGCCTCATCCTTACGGTTCACCCATCTGGTCTTCTCAATTGTTGATGTAGGTTTCATTTCTGTCGCCATCATCAAATTGTACAATCATTTCCTTTTGAGTTGGAATTCAACATTCATCTTCCATTGAAAATAATTTTACGGTGTGAGAATTATCACCAAATTTTACTAAAGAATTGGTCTCGTATCCATCCCTCTTACTGGTTCTAAAAACTCTGAAATTCAACCCTCAATTTGCAAGTGAAAATCTTGAGAAATCACTGCAAAAAGGTCAATTTTTCAAGGGTGTCACACTCTGGTAGTTCAAAAAGTGCGACACTACAACAAAGATAAGAAAAAAGTAATTCTGCAAGTGTGTTTGTGACTATTTCATCTTTCGACAGGGATAGAGTGCAACACTTTCTACTATCAGACCTTTTAAAAGGGAGAGGGTGCAACACTGTCAGACACATGGATTACACTCGTCAAAACTCCAATTTCCCTCTTCTCTGGCTTGTCTGGTTTTCTCCAAGAAGATCGACTCTGATACCATGTTAATGTTTCATGGAAACCTACACAAGATACCTAGCTAAAGAAAATACAAACAAATCTTATCAAAAAAATGACGAGAGATTCAATATGGAAGAATGAGAAAATATATTCATACTACTCTAATGAGCTAATCAATATAATACAATGAATGAGTGATATACACTCATATAGGAAAGAACATTCCATAATTAATAAAAACGAACAAACAATGAGATTTTCTTAGGAATGCATGCATAATAGTGATGGTCTAAAATAGAACTAGATCCAGTTAACTACCGTTGAACTAGTGAGTCAAAAATAGAAATATTTCCAACAATTATGGTAATTTTTAAAGAAAAATTACAAATGTTGTCGACTATAATACAAACACACACACTCGATCTCAAATTACATGGTAAGCAAGATATATTGCATGAATTTGAAATCAATCATAGGTGTGGGAGACTTACAAGAACTTATAGTTTCTATGATTTTAGGACTCGAACAACAACTCAACATACAAGGTTAACTACATATGTATGTTTCCAAACAACTTGTCAAACATGGGTTCAAGGTTGTTATAAGATATGCCATATTAGCATCAATCATACACAATGGATCAACATCCGTTTTCATTCATCTTCTTATGAAATCCATTCATATGGGATAAGGAAGAACCATTTAGGGTGTACACCACCATAAGACTGCAAAACATGTCAAGGGCGTGCATTTTTATAGTGCATACATGTATTTTTCAATAACAAGATGTGCATATTCCTCCTTACTATGTAAACATGCAATCTCACGTACTCAACATGCAATTTCAATTTTAGGTGTGCATTTTTCCCTTCCAGGGCGTGCATTTTCCTCAATACCATGTTTTGTATAATGTCTGTTATCGTACAAGTTGAAGGTTGGTCAAATCCCGAACCAAACCTTAATATGGTGACAACTAAGAGAAAACCTGCCCACTGTCACCTTAGGCAGGTATTCTCGTCACTTTAGAGTTGAAGTAATCACCTCAATGGGAGGAATCCCGGTGACCCTAGAGGGAAATAAGATGGAAAGTGGTATGATGGAAGTGTATCCCCTATAGGTAAAGATACTAAGTGCATTAAGGCTTGGGAAAGAGTCTTGGTGGTAGTGAATGGTTGCTGAGAGGTATGAGTACCTGCAAAGGGTGATTTGTACCTACCCAATACACAATGAAATCCAAGTATGCATGTAATATGTTAGGTGAAAAATAAAGTTAAGATTGTTGTCCTTGATTTCATAAATAAACAATAATATACATCGGCCACAAAAATATAGTAAGAGTTGCAAATAAAGATTATAAAATTCTAGTTAAATAAGCAAGAGACAAGCTAGTAAATACTAGTTTAACCCAAGAATGAAAGAGCAAGACTTTAGCATGAAACAAGGCTGAAATGAAATAGTATTGCAGAGATAATATTTCAGCCTTATGGATATAGCATTCAATTTGTTACAATAAATATATCAACCATAAAATATTGCTAACAATCCACCCAAAAAGTGTGTTAGGGTCAGTAGATTATAGGGGCACACTTTTAGCAACTTTTGACGGTTCGTTTGTGAGTTAATTAGAAAGTTGTATTAGGGTTTCTATAGCCCTAATGGATGTAGATAAAAGTTTATAACAACAAAAATAATCACTTAACCAAATATGATTCCCTAGTGGCTCAACCAAGCATACAAAGCATATAATTAATTTCAATTTAGACAACCTCAAAATCCTGAGATTTCACGTTAACCAATGCAAGATTTTATTTCTCCAATGCAATTATTTTTAGTGCCTTTAACTATTGGGTTATGGATTCAAGTAAATAAAGAGCTAACAATGCTATCTCCTTGGGGGTGTAAAGCCTCTTACTACCCAAGGCAAGCAAATTCTAACTAGGAGATACTAGGAGGGTGTAAACCCTTTTACTTCTCCCAGTAAAACCTTGTGCAACAAATAACTTCTAGAAAAAAATGATAGATAATGGTGGGGATGTAAATTCTTATACTCCCCAAGAAATCTAGAAAAACAAACTTGTAACCAACTAATGAAGCATCAGCAAGATAAATCCTTATCTAGTCCAAGAAATGACATGATAAACCTCTTCCTACCAAGATAAATCGACCACAAATGCAATAGAAAAACTGCAAGAGAGGTGGCACACTATTTCTTCCACCAATAGCATGAAGAAACCATAACAAAAGCACAAGACAAAAGAGATTGCCCAAAGAGGGCGCAAATTTAATATAGGAAGGATTATCACAATGGGAGAGCTATGATCAAATGAGATACAAGAGATCTCTATTTATACAAAATGTCCTAAAAATAGTTTGTACACTTAAGTTAGGGTAAACACAAGTAATTCATTTTTAATTCAAATTTAAAATTTAAAAATTTCACAATAGAAACCCTAAACTGACGTCAGCCCTCTAAGGGTGACATTTTGACCCTTTGAGCAAGTCATTGGAGTATAAGTTTGAAGTTGTTGGGGCTCATAGAGCCTCCCTATCACGTTCTATATCCTCCTCAAGTATTCTCCCACCAAATCATGCCAAGTGTCAATAAGTAGCAACTTCATCACCACCAAACCCTAGCCCCAATGGCGACGCTAGCTCCTCAAAGGTGACATTTTATCCCCTCCAAGAAAATTGTTTGGCACGACATGTGGGCCCTTGGAATCCAACCTGTGGGCTTCAAGCCCCATGGAAGCCCAATATATGCTTGTTCCTCCAAAATTGTCCACCAGCTGGGTCCTACATAGACAAATGGATACTCCCTCCAAGGATCTCAAGTCAAAGCATCATGATGAGTAAATCAAATCAATAAAAGATCCATCTAAGAAAGAACATACAAAACACCTCATAAAAATAAACTAATGCCCAAAGAACCTATGCAATTTTCTAGTTTAGGTATGGGAGGGTTAACAAAACGACCTATTGGGTGAATCATTCCTCAAGTTTAATGTTGTTTCGCAAGGGGGCCTGCTTCTAAGTCATGTGGATGAGGTGATATGGATGAGGGGAATAATTTTTGGCATGGGTTTCATGACATACAAGGTGTGGTAGTGTCTCACTTATGGGCGTCTTTGTAGAGGGTGTGTTGCACCTTCATTATCAATGCAACCTTTTTCCAAGCCCATTTATTTCCTTTAATTCTTTTAGGATGTTTCCAGGTTGAAGCCAAGGTGGGTCTTATGCCTAAGAAATAAAAATTGTGCCCACCTTGACTCTACCTTGGTCACATCATGATCCAGGTGGATATCAGTGGCCACCCACCTTTTCCAACTGGCTCAAAACAATTTTCTGGCAATTTTGGCAATTTACTATTTTTAGCAGTTTTTAACTTCCGGGGCCATTTTGAGGCCCTAAACGACGTTTTTGGGAAAATGGGGAGAAATATAGATGTTCGTTCCATATTTTCCCCTTAATGAATCTCCTCGAAGATACCCTTCCAATGGGCTATCATGTGCCTAAAACAAAGATCGTATGCAAAAGTTACGACCCCAGGAAGTTGATGTACTAACTTACCCAAACGAGGCCCACATGAATTTTGGTGCTTCATCTCCTAGGGTTACATTTTTGGATGTCTAGGGTTTTTGGCATTCCTGTTTTATTGTAAAAAGGCCTCCAGAGCCTCATTGTAATCATCTTATTGCGAATGCGAGTAGTCGTCACATCTCTTCTCAGAGATAAGCTGCCACCATTCTAGCGAGTCTTTCATTATGTATTTTTATAGTCTCTGTACATTTTTTTTATTAATAGAAATCATGTATTACTATATATCTGTGTTTATGGTTTCATATCTGATACATTTCTGTTATATTATTGGATATCTACAATATCTCAGTGCATTTATTTATTATATCTCCGCTCTCATTTCGTGCTGAAAATAATATGAATTAGTGGTATCAGAGCAGGCTGCTCTTGATCGTTTTGCAGTGCATGTCCCTGATGAGGTCCAAGTATAGAAAGTTGGGTCTTGAGCTTGTCTCTCTTGAAGAGAATCACTCTTACACACCCAAGAAATCCTCCATGGTGGAAGAAAATAAAAACGATGGAGCAGACGATCCTATAAATCTGTTGCTTGAGCAAGCTCTTATGCGACAGAGGGATGAAATGATGGAGAAATTTTCCCACATCCTTCAATGCCTGCCAATAGCAACATGCACATATTCATTAAACAACCACTTTGGAAGCACCTCTCCTTTCAAGGTACAGGTTAATTTTGATATTCCCATATTTGAAGGTCAGATAGATGCGGATGCCCTAGACAAATGGTTAAATATGCTAGACGGTTATTTCTCTATTCACCATTTTTCCAATAGGGAAAAGATCACCTTCGCACTCCTTAAATCTCTCCCCCATGTCAAACATTGGTGGGAAACTTACTGGGATAAAAGTTTCATAGAGGATTCTGGAATATATGGGGCCAATCCCACTTGGGATTTTTTTGTGGATGCGGTAAAGGAATAGTATTACCCTATTGGAAACTATGAGGACTAGTACATGAGATGTACCACACTGCAAAAAGAGAGGGGCCAAGCAGTTATGGAGTTCACCAATACCTTCCATACCTTGCGTACAAAATTGGGTATCAAAGAATCTGAACGACATTTGGTTCTGAAATATCGCGGGGCTCTACACAGACACATCCAAATTGAAATGGATTTTATGGACATCTCATCACTCGGTGTTGCTTATCGATATGTTGTTAAAATTGAGCCAAAATTTAAGCACCATAAAAAATGGGAGTTCGGGTCTACAAATCTACAACAACCAAAGTATGACAAAGATGACCCCAACAAACAGTCTCCCGAAAACTAGTCCAAGCAACAGGAAAAGAAGGGTCACAGGAAGACAAAGAAGGACACCGGAAAATGGTGCGATTTCCACAAAATCCTCTGGCACAACACATGAATGTCACTCAAAATAGTCATTGGTTTCCAAGATCAAAGACAAGGATCCGAACTCTAATTCAGAATCTGGTTCTGAAAATATTGATAAAGGACAGATAATTGACGCAGACCCCACTACTATTGTCGCGACCACAACAATTCAACCAGAAGAACCAACATATCCTAAAGAGGGGGAGCACCTTCTTCATTCACAGATGTGGGTGAAGGGGACCCCACTGCATTTTATTGTTGATAGTGGAAGCCAAAAGAACCTCATCTTAGTAGAGGTTGTCAAATAGTTGGGATTGTCGACAACACCACACCCGTAGCCATACAACATCAGGTGGCTTTGCCAAGGACGATAGCTCCATGTCAGCCAACAATGTCGATTATCATATGACATCCAACCCTTCAAGGATGAGGTATTATGTGATGTTTCCCCACTGGATGTTTGTGATGTCCTCTTGGGTCAACCATATATGTTGAGACGCCATGTTGTTTATGAGTCTCGACCTCGTAGTGTCATTGTTACTTTGGGGGTCATCTCTATACAATATCAGAGGTAGTTCCCACTATTGTGCCACCTAAACAGTGTCACAAGGTAGTATCTCATACTACAAAATTCAGCTTCTTCACAATCTGTTCAAAAGGGGAACAAAAGGACATTGCAACCACAACAACCTCGCTCCAAGCACCTTCTATCCAACAGAAGCAGGTCGAAAAGGTTGCAGCAAAGCGTAAATATTCCTTCTACACATAGGCATCTCATGTAGCCAGACTGGAAAAAAATGTCCAACCCTTCTAGCCACATGTTCATGACAACCTTCAACAAGCTAAGCAACGCAACTTCTCCAACAAGGCAAACAACTCATCAAGACGCAGATTCAACAAACACTTTTCCCTCTCCCCCGAGCACTCAACGCAATGGAGACCATTTCTTCCTAAGGAGGGAGGATTGATCCAGGTGGATATCGGTGGCCACCCACCTTTTCCAACTGGCTCAAAACAATTTTCTGGCAATTTTGGTAATTTACTGTTTTTAGCAGTTTTTAACTTTCGGGGCCATTTTGAAGCCCTAAATGAAATTTTTGGAAAAATAGGGAGCAATATGAAATTTTCTTTGGTATTTCCCCAAAAATGAATCTTCTCGACGATACCTTTCCAACGGGCTATCATGCGCCTAAAATAGAGATTGTATGCAAAAGTTACGACCCCGAGAAGTTGATGTACTAATTTACCCAAACAGGGGCCACATGACTTTTGGTGCTTCATCTCCTAGGGTTAGGTTTTTGGATGTCTAGGGTTTTGGCATTCCTATTTTATTGTAAAAAGGCCTTTAGAGCCTCATTGTAATCATCTTCTTGTGAATGCAAGTAGCTGTCACATCTCTTCTCAGAGATAAGCTGCCACCATTCTAGTGAGTCTTTCACTCTGTTTTTTTATAGTCTCTATACATTTATTTCATTAATAGAAATCGTGTATTAATGTATATCTTTGTTTATGGTTTTATCTCTGATACACTTCTGTTATATTATTGGATATCTGCGATATCTCTGTACATTTCTTTATTATATCTTTGCTCTCATTTCGTGCCGAAAATAATTTGGATCACATCATGCTTCCCAAGTTGGAAACATGTGTGGGGATTCTACCTAATCAATACAAACAATTCCCACACATGCCCCTCCCTGTTTGGCATTTTTCAATAGTTATTCTTTCACGGGTCCCATCAATTTTTATGAGAGATTTTTCATTTTCCTCGAGATCCCTAGGCGAGCATCTAGAAGGTTAATGATTTGGATTTTATCAATTTCTAGCTATAAGCCTCTGGGCCTTTAGCCCCTTCTTTCCATGAAATGAGGGACAACCCCTTCTTGGGTCAATACACCCGAAAAATCCCAAAATGTAAGGATATGAGGGGATGAAGTGTAGAAAGTGACAAGTATGGTCGGGAATGGAATGATGAATCATTAAAAGGACCTCCCATTAGCATCCCTATCACTTAGGGTGACCCACTTACTATGGCACAATGACAACCACCTAAGTGAAACAATGAAAATAACATAATGTCCAAGCAAACATCACATAATCAAAAGCAATAATTGATGCAACAAACTCAAATGCCTCAAATATTGAAATGAGACTCACCATAATACCTGACTTGTACCTCATGGAGCAAGACCCAATGTATTTCGGAGGCCAACTAATGTGGTGGATACCGTCGTGACAATCCTGGAGGTGTGGTGGTGAGGTGGGTATCTGTCTGTGCAAGTGGACACTGCTTTTCAAGGTGTCTCTTAGTACTCCATGTCTGCAACATGAGGGCCTTGAGACATCATCTCCTTAGTTATCGCTAGGAGTTGGGGATAACATATGGCTCCTACTTGGGGACATGTGCTCATTGTAGAGTGCATGTGAACCGCAAAATCTCCTGGTATACTCGTGCGTACACTAAAACATCACACTATAAAATCTAGGGTGGTTCTCTCACCCTTCATCTAGATACATCAAAATAAAAAAAATGGAACTAATCTAGAAAATAAAATTTTATCATTTTTTCAAAAAATTATAAACTAAGCATGAAATCAAGATGCAAGTAGAGAAAAATGAAATATGAAATCCATCTAAACTTTCATGAGCAATCAATATGTGAATGCAAGGAAATAAAGATGACCTACCTACTTACCTGGGGACCTGAAAAAGTCAGGTGAAGTCATCCAACCAATGAAACACGCTAATCATCTTATCAAAGCATCTCCCCCTATGCTTGATTATGTAATACAACAAAGATAATTCAAGCACATAATGGTTAGATCATAAATAGACATATAATCAATGACAAAATGAAACTCATGGATATGGGTGGGAGGGAGGAAATCCAGTTGGAAAGAACATCCACAAGCCTGATCGACCCATTTCTAAATGGGACTGTAGTATGTAGATGATGGATCTTCTTCATGATTGAAATTGAACATCTCCTTGTCTTCGTGTGTAGCAGGAACACAATTTAGGGTAGCTTCAAGTGGATCTTCAACATGATGTGTTTCAAGAAGTGTTCTTCATCACTGAAATCATATTTCTTAGCAAGGGCTTGTTCTTCAGCTTCACTTGAAATGTCACTACCCCCTAAATGCTGAGAGGGGGTAAAGGAGCCCAAGAAAACCTGTTGATTTCCCAAACAAGGGGAAATGGAGTAAGGCACAACATCATGTCTAGATAAAAACTCCTCCCTCAGACTTAGGAAACATTACTTATTTATCTGCAAATCCCCACCAAAAGTCTCAATATGAAAGTACATTTGTTTGGTAGTGTGGACCTCGAAGTGCCCCAAGCTGGCCATGACCTTGTGTCTATCAAAATATGAGCACAATGGCTAAAAATACTCATAGAAAAAATATGCATCCCCAAAAGGGTACATATCAAGGGATGACTGAAGATCACCCTGAGTATGCTGTGACAAGTCATCATCGAATGGGCAGAACAAATTTGTAACCATATCATCACTAGGTTTCCAAACATATGAATCATACATGCATGAAGACTAGTCCTTTGATGATGAAAACTCAACCTCTTTTGCTTGAGAGCTACCCTCAATGTCCTAAATGGGGTCTCTATAAAAAATGAAACGACCAAAATCCCATCTACGTCTCCCAACCTGTATGAAATCATCAATGTGATTGTTAACTATATCTGGGGTTTATTCCATGATTTCTCCTGTATCATAGGAGCAAATTAATTCTTCACAAGATTGGACAACTTCATCTTATTCAAAAGGGAAAGAAGATAATAATGTCTCGTTCATGCCTTCTGCAAGGTAAACTTCATCGAGATCATCTTGGTAGCTTTCTTCATTTCCACAATCATGGAATACAGTATCATCGAATTTTTCAAAACGAATATAACTTGCCATGTTCCCCTTTTGATGTACAAGAGGAATAGAAGACTAGGTGTATTCATCAAAGGGTCAATCCAATGCCATCACTTCATCTTCAGAAGGATCTTATTTTCTTGGCAACTTTCTTCACGGATCTTCTCTTTAACCAAGTCTTCGTCATCTTCAATAGAATCAAATATTTCACCATCCTGATCTTGATCTATAACAAGTTTGTAGACTTCTTCAAGCATCAAGAATGATCAATCATGGGTTGAAAATCCTTCCTGATAGCGATACCTTTATGTCACAACGTTACACAATGACTTTACTCCAAAACAGTAAACGGAAACCTCCCACACCATGTTCAAGGTAGGCTTCCTCTTATAATTTTGAAGGAAAGCATTGTACTCCTTCTTTCTTTGCACACAAAAATTGACCAGGAATTCCTTGTCATGGCAGTGTTCAAGTAATTTTTCACAGAACTCATCATATTCCTGTATGTTTTCCTAGAGGCACTCAAAAATTTTCTCATTACTATCATCCTCAGTATCTTCTTCTTCAAATGTGCTTTCATCATATTTTAGAAGAAGTGTTTATTTCAAAACTTCAATAAATTATGAAAGAAACGAGCATCCTTGGAGAATGTCCTCAAGGTCTTGAATAGTCTCTTCAATATTTTTATGGACCCAATGCTTGAGGAAGTCTCAGATCAAGATTATTGAGGAAGAAATATTTTTAGGGCTACAAGAATATATGATCCAATCTCTTTGTCTTTCTTTGAGAGATAAGAGAAACAGTGGTATAATCACATCTTCTCGTTCTATGTTGCAGTGTATGATGAATTCAACAAACTTAGTGACATGTAAAACAACTAAGGATGGATCACCATCGAGCTTAGGGACATGAATCAATTTTTTCATCAAGATTTTTTTTTTATACCAATTAACAGATTGAACATCCAAGGCTTTGTATTCCTCAAGAAATCGCCACAGAGACATATTTCCATTACTTGGGTAAACACTTAAAGAAGTTGTCAGATGATATCAAAGGGTAGAAAGGGAAATGTGGGTTCTTGGAAGGTGGAGTCACCATATGAGCTTTAGGACAAGCTTATCAAGGGTGGAAGGGGAATGTCCTTTAGATGGAGCCACCAGGAAATCTAGGGAAAAGTCTTTGGGGTAGCTTGACAAAGTATTGTTAGGGTTCGGAAGAGGATTCTGTTAACGCTCTGTAAATTTCCTAGAGGTTGTTAGGAAAGAAGAAATCTATGGGAGGTAACTTTATCCAACCACTTTGAAGCTGGGATCTAGCCCTACCAACTTCAGAGAGGGATCTCTCTATATGATTTAGATATGTTTCAAATTTAAAATATTAGGCTAGGTAAATAAAATAAGTTGGTTTTGTTGTTGTAGTGTTTGTCGGGTTGGCTGAGATAGTTTACACATCCATTGGGCTATGGGGTCTGTAGCATGAAAATAAAAATCTAAACCAGAAAACAAAGGAAACTTTCACAGGGCGAGATAATGTAATCACTGGATTCTTTTAGCAGCATAAATGAGGAAATAGTAGAAAAGGTGAGAATGTCAATTACAACAAAGAAGCAGTTAAGAATTTCTTTATCATAAAATCAGAAGATGAAAAACTAAAATCTTTTAAAGTTAGAAACATGGTATACAAAGATAAACCCTGCAACGTTCATTACTTTCAAAGATTGGTTTTAGCAAACAGTGTGAGAACTAAGCGATAATAACATTTAACTTAGAAAGGAAAAACATCACCAGAGAATACACGCAAGAATCCTGTAAAAATGCCTCTTTGTATTAATGGAAGATCTCTTAAAAAATATTACAATCTAATAGCTTGCAGGGCGTAAAGATCAACCCTCAATACTTCGAAAAGTGAAGTATTTATAACCCAAAATTACAAACGATCATGTCATTAAAGATCATGACATGGTAAATCTATTTTTAGCCTAACTAACTTAACAAATTACAGAAATCTAGGAACTATTTGATGATGTGTTGCAACTGCATGCTGTTTTCTGGGTGAGCCGTTGGTGAGGCCTCTGCATGACCTCATCTGACTGGACAACTGACTGGGCTGGGAAAACTCATCTACTACTTGATCAGGTCATAAATCTCTTCCCATCGAAGATGCCTGGGAACACTGACTTTGAGTAGCCTTCGGTAGACTTCATCCATTTTTGTGTACTTGGTGAAAGTAGGCTTGGTGATGAAGATGTACCAGATCTCATGATGAATGCTGATGTCCAACTAAAGTGCATCTAGGAATGCCTTGCCAGTGATGCTGCCTTGAATTTCTGAAAACTTTGAACTATCCTTAGCCACATCGGCCAGTCTCTTTTTGTAGTCTGGGAGTGTCATCAGTTTGTCATTTATCACCTTCAGACCAGGAAGACCTTTCTTCTGTAGAGCCTCAATCTTGCTGAAAAACCTTTGTACTCCTAGGTCCATGGCCTAAACCTTTTCTTCTAGCTGTAGCATCAGTCCTCTCTTGGTCAAGACTCTTTTGACCTCAAGGATGGTCTCTGTTCTATCCTCAATTCTCAGCTCTTCCAGCTCCTCTCTGGTTTTAGAATTCAAGAATTTGATGATTTCATTAGCCTGTGTGGGCATCTCTCCCAGTTCTGATCTGATCTTCTTGATGGCTTGTTTACTTCTCTGCACCAATTCATTTTTCTCAAACATAATTTGTATCATTGGCCATATCTCGTTCATAGACTTGGTGATGTCTGTCCAAACACTTTCTTTGACTTCGGCCAGTGTTTTACCTGCCAAAGTTTGCTTCCGGAGCTGTTGTAACTCTTATTTGAGCTGGTATGACACCTATTTTTCCTTTGAGAAACTAGTTTGATAAGAAGATTTGAGTTCCTAAAGGTTCTCAATATCCTTTTTGGGCCTGCTAATCTCTGTCTCCTGCAGGTTCATCTCTTCCATAGATTTGGCCAATTCAACCGTCTTTTCCAGAGACGTCAGTGGATTCACCGATGTGACTTCTACTAGTGATGTTGTGCTCACTCCTGAGAGTGGAACTGCACTCAATGGAATGACTTCCATGGGTTTCAATTGTTCTTTCTCTTTCACTAGCTTCTCCATCTCAGCTTCCATTTCCTTCAGTTATGCATTCTGCTCCATGATTAACTTGAGAATCTCATCTTTTTCTCCTTCTGTGTCTTCTATTTCCTTTGCCTACGAGTCTACTGTTGGTGGCAGCTTCAATTGTTTCCTCAAATATGCTATGTCTGTGTTTTTCTTCTTGATCATCTCCTTGACTGCTTTCACATTCGAGGGATCATACCCGATCTTGAGGACCAGTTCCTCCAACATCTTGATCCTGTTATCCTTGGAAAAGGATGATATTTTCTCTAGCTTCAACTGTGTCTGGACGTTGTTCAGAGACACTTGTAACTTGGAGGCAATAGTGGAAGCATGTGCCAGTGTGGAGAAAACCATTTCTCCCGCCTGCCTGTGCAGATCCATTTGATCAGCAGGATGCACATCCTTGGTTTGGAATTCAAAAGTGACCCTTTTGTAATCGGTGATTACCTTTGGGTCTGGTACTTGTGCTTGGAGGAATTCCATGTGCATTCTTCCCTTCTCCGTGTTGAATGTTGATAGCAGCCTGTGTTGTGCATACAGCGTATGCTTCTAGAATTGGGCATATGCGCTGTTGGTTAGAGTTTGATTCTTTTTCTTGATCAAGTCATATTTCTCAAAGATGCTCAGCTTTGGTCCAAACTTGCTTGGATGGTTTATTGGTGGAGTATTTGTAGTCTTCTTTGGTAACACAGTGGTTATAATCTGCTTCCCGCTTGTATTGAGGAGCGACCGATCAACCCTGTCACTATGGTGGATGAAATTTACTTTTCTCTAGACGGGTCAGGAGCCGTACTGATTTTTGGCCTCTTGGTATGCAGTTGGAATTCTTCTAATGACACTTCAGTGACAGGAGGTGACAGATCCTACCTAGGCATTTTCTCCTTCAAAGCCTGTGGCGTGGTTGTCTGTGATACAGTGACCGGGGGGTCTTGTTTTTCTATTTCAGCCAAAGTGTTTGGTTCCCATCCTGTTTGGTTTTCATATTTCTCTACCTCGGGCCTAGATTCGTGGACATACATGATATTCTTGTTTTTTATCCTCATTTATGAAATGATCCTGCACGGATCGTAGTGCCATGTGAAACTCATGAAGAATTTCATTTTCTTCAGCAACCTGTCTGCTTCCTCCTCGATGCCTCGATTGTTGCAGATGAAAGACCCAATCTGCCCTTTGATTCCGAGCTATTGCTTTTTCTTTAAAGACACAAAGTGAATATCATCTGAGTTTATCATCTGCCTTATGTATTCCAGAGAAAAAATTCTGATAGGTAAGTATTTGGGCAGTTTATATGGGGCCAACTCGCACCCATAGACTCTGATCTCAGTGTGATTTTGGTACAGGTACCAATCACCAGTCTTTGTATGATCCGAGAGATGTAGGATCCTCTGAACTTCGTCATTAATCCTGGGTTTGGGTCTGCCGCTAAGCATACTCACTAATGGGTGGTAGAATTGATCGATGAACTGCTTGAAACTGAATTCCGTGGAGTTATGTCTGAGCAGGGAAGTCAATGCGGTTACTGCCTGGGGTCTGCCATCTTCGTCCATCTTCTGCATGGAAAAAGAAAATTTGTCCGCTTGGAAGAAAACGAATAGGTATGTCAATATTGAAGAATACTGGAACATGCCTTCTGTGGCGAAATTGAGAAATTGCTCGTGAATATTGTTCTCTAGGAACATGCTGAAGTCGAACTGTGTAGTAGGCTTCTCATCGGTGGAGAAAATAGACAAAAATCCAAGAATGGGTTCATCTACCCACTGATCTGAATAATAACCCAACAAGGTGCATAGGGATGTGATAACTTGGTTTCCTTTGGTTGAGAACATGGAGGAAGGATAAGGGAGATTTGTACTGGGGAGTTGAGCGGATTGTGGAAGAAAAAGCTCAAATATTTGAGCTCTTTGAGGAAAAGTCATCTTCTGGTATAAATCTGTAAGGATTTCAAGGTTAAAATGTGATGCGGAGTCGGCTCAGGATATTTGCATCATTTGGTCGATGGTTTCTGGCGTGATGAGGAAGAGAACTTCCCCGGACGAGGATATGATGGCTCTTTGCTCAAGAATATAGTGGGCTTGGAACTTGAGGGCGAACTCTAGGAAAAGGTGAATCTGGGGGAAGAGATACAGGGGTAGGTTGGACTCCGAGAGTCCAATTTCGTCACTCTGGTCCAAGAAAACTTCTTTAAGCCATGACTGAAGGTCTACAAAGTTGAAATCACACTTAGTGTCTGCGATTAAGTAGTCTTTGTCGGCCAGTGGAATCCTATCGAGATCGACAGGAGGCGGGAGAAATAGATTCTCCTCTCCTTCTTTTCATTTTGATTTTGGCGCCATTACTGTAACAATACCTGCAAATAAAACAATGTTAGCGGGGGCGACTATAGATGGGGGTGACTGACTGTAATGAAGAAGAAAATGGGGTAAATTATCTGGTGCGATGAGTGGGTAAATGGTGAAGGAATGAAGAGTGAGGGTAATTTTGAGTAAACGGGTATCCGCTGGGCGCGGGGGACAGATTAGTTGGTTAACGGATAAGTTATCCAGTAATAAATGGCCAATGGGTCATTTAGAATGTGAGATGGCAGGTGACAACAACTGAGGGATATAGATGGGTGATGTGGTGGTTATTGATTGGGGGAAAAAATCATGGTGAGGGGACTTGCCACGAGTGAATGAGGGAGAAGGACTGACAGAGTTATGGGATGTGACTCCTTTGGAAAGGTGGATGATGACTTCATGAGGTGATGAGGTATGTCAGACAGTAGGAGGCGATGGGACTCAGGACCAGTAGATTTATGCCATGTATTGATAGGGGGC
>ML798295.1:221829-234184 GCA_009831015.1 Picea engelmannii | reverse complement strand
GAGCCGTCGATCTTCGTGCTTTGCTCTCCACTGCAGATCTGTGCAAGATCTTTATCACACATTCCGGACCCCCCCCCCCTCCATTAAAGACAGAACGGACGGGGGGGTCCATAATCCAATACAGACCGTAGATCTGAGCGTCGAAACTTGGGCCGTCCAGATGCGTGCATCCATTATCAGCGATTCCAGACCCCCCCCTCCCCCCTCGACCGTAGATCTAAGCGCTATCATCTGGACCGTTCATATATGAGCGGTGCATAAATGTGGGCGCGGAAAGTATATGCGCCCAGAGAACTTAGGATAAGTGCATATCATGGGTTTTTCCCAAGCTTTTTCATGTTACATCACCAAGGGGTTAGGAAAAAAACTTTTAGAGCATTCAAAACATGGTCCAACATTGATCATCGAGTTGGTTTTATTGAAGTAAAGCAAACTAGCCTATGTTCTAACCTAACTTTCTATGACAATTAGCCCAGATTAAACTGTTGGACTAAGAACTTACTCTACCCTGGGGCTATCTGACCAAGATTAGACAGTCTGGCCAGATTTATTCACTAACTAACGTAGATCACTTGGCTAAGATTAAATAGTTTAGCCAAGCTTATTCACTATTCCTATCAACATCAATTTAAAAGAACTTGGCCATGCTTGAAAGGTATGGACCAAGTCACTGTTATTGCATGGGGCTCTTATTGAAATTATTTTATGCCCTCTTTTCTTTTCTTTTTCTTTCTTTTCTTTTTTCTTTTTCTTTCTTTTCTTTTTTCTTTTTTCTTTTTCTTTCTTTTCTCAAATTATTTGTAGAATGAAAAATCATTTGACAAACAAAAAACACTAGAGAGATAACATTCCAGTCACCAGTTGATCCTATAAATTATAGGGTGATAACAACGACTCCACCTGGGGATGGTACTCTCCTTGTGAAATACCAAGAATATTGATTCCTGATGTTCTGAAACTTTCTCCCTGGTCACATTCGTTGCTTGATTGGTTTTATTTTCGAAAAATAGAAAACAACGGTCAACGACTTAGGGCCTTCTCTTTGGGCTTCAACCAACTGACCAAAGTTATTCACTCAGAAACTTGCAAGAAAAAATAAAAAATGGTTTGTACAATGGAACGTGTGACTTCAGGTCTCTACTGAGGTGGTGAATAATGCTTCAACATTCTGCCATTTACAGGTCCTCCTGGAAGATCTGTCCCATCACTGTTGTTTAGCAAGAAAGTGTTATTTCCTCTGAAGGCTTGAATCATGTATGGTCCCTTCCATAGACTATCAAAATTTCCATGCTTTCCCTTGTCTTCATTTTGGGAATCCCATCTCAGCACTAAATCTCCTAGCTCGAAATCATCTTCCTTGGTTCTTTTGTCAAAAATATTCTTAATGCTTTCTTGGACTACCTGGGTCTTGTTGTATACTTCTTCCCTGGATTGTTGCAAATGGATCATTTGGTTGATTCTTCTTTGGGAGTCATTTGGCTCGGCTTGCATGTCTTGCAGCAATTTCATGACAGGGACTCCTAAGGAAGTGGGAAAGACTGCATCTGTGCCATAGACCAGCTGATATGGTGACATACCGATTGACCTCTTGGTGGTCAGTCGGTCGGCCCATAGTGCGAAAACCAACTTGTTATGCCACGACTTCTTGTTTTCTTGATAATGTTTACCAGGGTTTTATTTGATGATTCTGCCAGCCCATTTCCCAGAGGGTAGTAAGCAGTGGAGTGTCCCAAGCCAATATGATACTAGTTGCAGAATTCTATGAGTTTCTTAGATCGAAAAGCAACTGCATTGTCAGTTATAATTTTTCTAGGACATCCAAAACGAGACAAGATATTATTTTCAAGAAATTTAATAATGACAGAATCAGTGGCTTGCCTTCTTGGCACTTCTTTGATCCATTTTGTAAAATAATCTGTGGCAGTAAGAATCCACATGTGCTGGCCCGAAGAGGGAGGATGTATTTCTCTGATGAAGTCTAATCCCCATTGCTGGAAAGGGGCTTCAACGGAGATCGGTTTCATGGGTAGAGGAAGAAGTTTCCTTTTGCCTTCAAAAAACTAACATTGATGACACAAAGTCACTTTATGATGCACATCAGTGAATAGAGTTGGCCAATAGAATCCAACTCTGAGGATTTTGTTGGTTGTGGCCTTCTAGTTCAGATGACCACCACAGTCTCCTGCACGAAACTCTTGCAATACTTTGTCAGCTTCATCCTTCCATAGGCAATTTAACAAAATACCTCCATGATCTTTCCAATACAGATTGCCTTCTAGAATACATAATTTTAATGCTTTCAATTTCAAAAACCTAGCTTTAGTCTTGTTCAGACCAGGGGGAGCTTGTAAATTATGAAAAACAAATATCATGTTTGCATACCATGGAGAGTTGAGAAATACCTCTCTCACGCTTGGAGTCGCTTGCTCACCCTGTTCATCTACTGCAGCTAAGAAATTAATGTCAAGAGCACGGAAATTTGATTCAGCCATTAACTTTGCTAGACCTTGTCCTTTAATCAGTTTAGTAGGCTTAATCTCTATGTCATACTCTAGAATGATAGCAATCCATTTTCCTCTTCAGCCGTCCGGATTGTCCTGGGTTAAAATGTCTTTTACTACCGCATTCAGAACATATGCAATGGTGTGGGAATGGAGAATGTATACTCTAAAATATTTTATGGCTTTCACCAAGGCAAAATCTTGTTTCTCCATTATTTTATAATTCAAAGTAGCATCTCTTAAAGCTTTATTGAAAAAGGCTATGGGCTGTTCATACCCTTTGCTGTTTCTCTGTAGTAATACTGTTGCAATGGTATGTTCAGAGGCGAAAGAAAAAAGATAAAAATCTTTGGTGAAGTCAAGACTGATCAGGACTGGAGCCTGCGTGAGTGTGCGTTTGACTTGTTCAAAAGACTGCCTGGACTTGGTGTCCCATTTTATTTTTGTGTCCTTTTTTAACATGTTTGTGATGTTTCTGAGAAGCTCAGCCAAGTTGGGTGTGAATCTTCGCAGAAAGTTTATTTTTCCGATAAAAGACTGTAACTCTTTGATGTTTCTTGGGTGTTCTAATTTCTGAATGGCCTCGATTCTACTGGGGTCTATTTTAATTCCGTCCTTAGATATTATGTGCCCTAGCAGTTTACCTTCCTCTAATCCGAAAAGGCTCTTTTTAGGATTTAAAGAAATCCCAAATTTCCTGCATTTCGCAAAAACTCGTCTGAGATGTCGTAAGTGCTCGTCATCAGATTGGGAAAACATAGTTACATCGTCCAGATAGATGACAATAAATTTTCTGAGTTCTTCCACAAAAGCGATGTCCATCGCCCTCTGGAAAGTGGCCCCAATGTTCATCAACCCGAAAGGCATTTTCACATACATGAAAGTACCCCAAGGTGTTGTGAAAGCGGTTTTGTCTTGGTCATCTGGGTGAACGAGGACCCGATATAACCCAAGAACCCATCCAGTAAAG
Organism: Picea engelmannii; assembly: GCA_009831015.1. Lineage (NCBI taxonomy): Eukaryota > Viridiplantae > Streptophyta > Pinopsida > Pinales > Pinaceae > Picea > Picea engelmannii. The sequence goes on along the minus strand of ML798295.1, from coordinate 230,713 downwards.
AGATTCGACTGGATCCGACTACCCTTTGTAATATGTGGTCCATTTTTGGCAGTGGGTAATTGTCCTTCAGAGAGACCTTATTCAGATTTCGGAAATCGATGCAAAGCCTGATTTCTACGGATTTCTTTCGTGTTGGGACCAAATTTGAAACCCATTTGGAAAAACATAACGGGACTATGATTTTAGCATCATACATTTTTTTGATTTCTTTTTCTATCATGGGAAGTAGCTTGGGATTGATTCTCCTAAGTTTCTGTCTGAAATGTTTTTGGTCTTCTTTTATTGGAATCTTATGTTGTATGATGCTAGTGTCATAAGCTTTCAAGTCCTCATAACCCCAGGCAAATACGTTTGAATATTTCTTGAAAAGCTCAATGTATTTGAGTTTCTGCTCAGGGGGTAATGATTTGGAAAGTTTTACCATCCCGGGTTTCTCTTCTGTCCCTATATTACAATCTTCTACTTCTTGACTACTGGATTCAATTTTTGTTTTTTTAGCTACATCATTAAAATCAAATAAGTCCTCTAAAGGAACTAAACCCCTAGGTAAAACATTACTTTTCAAATGAAAAACATCAGCTTCTATCTCATCATCACCTAACTCTCTTGAATCTATCTTATTTACACTATCATTTCCAAAATCAGGTCTTTTTACATTTTCATCTTCATTTTCCAAGTCTATGTTTGTACACTCGAAATCATTTTTACATTGCAAAAAATCTTCAATTTGATCATCATTACCAAATACCTGCCAATATCTGATGTTGTCTGGAACAGTTGGTCTGCATTTCACCTCCACTGTGTATGGGCGAGTGGAACGAAAAGGTATCTTGCAGGTGGCTGCTGACGTAGCTAACCCGTCTGCCAAAATATTCTGTCCCCTAGGCATTACCTGCAAATCAACTTCAATGAAACATTTAAAGGAATCCAGAACAACATTCCTATAAGCTCTAAGATGGGGGTGTTTTTCTACATACTCACCTTTAATTTGCTTGATTATTAATTCGGAATCACCTCTCACCATAATTTGTTTGGCACCAACCTTCTTTAGAAGTTTCAGACCGAGCATCAAGGCTTCATACTCAACAATATTGTTAGTGCATTGAAAATTTAATTTGTAAGAATGGTTTTCCGAATACCTGGATCTGTGATTGTGCAACCAAACTCCTGCTCCAACTCCTTCTTTGCTTACAACTCCATCAAAGTCCATGCTCCATAAATCCGCTGGCAATTCTTCAGTTATCACATTTTTCTTTCTTTCTGCCTCAACGATTTCTTGGCCTTCATCCGGACCAGATGTATCTTCTTCCAGCTGAATGATTTGTTCTCCCGTATCACCATCGTTGTATAGGATGAAGGATTCTAGGTCAGAATGTGCAGAGTACAGAGGATAGTTATGTGGTTTTTCTTGGCTGCTAACCATGTACTTCATCAGTGTTTCTCTGTATAGTCTTCTTTGTTGACCAAAAACTGGGAAAGTGGCATACGACATATCCAAATACAAAGTACCTTTCAACTTGGCCCCCCAAGATCGGGACAACAACATACCATACTTCGGGGGAATGTTTGCAACCACAACATCCATGACCATGCTTTTTGCGGGAATCTAGACCAGGGTGATACACAGATCTTTGATCAAACCGATACATCTAAATTTACTGGAGTCAAAAGAGTGTAAGTCCTTGTAAGGTCTGGTAACTTCAAGTCCCATTTTTTCCATCACTTCTCTAGGCATCAGATTATGGGAAGCACCCGAATCTAACATAGCATTATGCAAAATCAGGTCATGTATATTAAGGTTGATGTAAAAAGGAGCAACAACACCATTGTCGGTCTGACCATCCACTTCAGGTCCGAACAAGAGTTCAGGTTGATCATCTGTGAGGTTCACAGTATCTAAATGATTTTTTGATCCAACAGTTAAGGCCTTCGTACCTATATCAGGTTCAATGGTCAGTTCTTTAATCACCTGTGAACGGTAAACGTATTTGCTCAACAACTCGGAAAGGGAAATGGGAATTTTTACTTTGGCTAATTCCCCTTCGAGGCTGAAATGTGTAGGTGCTCTGCTTTGGGTCAGCAATTCTGATTTGCCCACCACAATCTTCTGGCCAGAAGTATTTGGTGGGTTAATTGATGAAACCTCAAACTATGATGGTCTTTTCAGAATGGTAAGGTTTCTTTTTGCTGGAACTTCAGCATTACCCTTCTCAGAGCTCTTCTCGGTAGAAGGCTCAGGGGATTTTTGGGTTTCGACTGTCTTCTTTGTTTCGGTCACCTTTTTTGGAGAACTTCCGTCTTTCTTTTTACTTCGCAGATGGTATTGTCGGTGTACCTCCAGAATAAAATTTTCAAATGCCTGCTATTCGGTGTCTTCAACTTCTTCACTTACCTTTGTTTGATTGAGAAGAAAAATTTCTTGCTCTTCCTGGGTAAGGAAAATAGCTTCATTATCATGAATGCCCATGAGGTTTATGTGAGTATCCTCCAGTTCTTCAATTACTTCCTCTCCTTCATCAGCATAATTTTCTTATAGGGGAGGTCTGATCTGTTGATCAGGACCTCTCTATTCCCTTTGATCCCTAGGATCTCTCTGCCTGATTTGAGGAGGGTTTCTTCTGAAGTTAGGATTTCAAATTTGAGGATCTAGTGGGTTTTCTCTAGGAGGGTTTCTTTCGGATACAGTAAGTCTCTCCATCATTCTTTCCATTGCTCTGGTCAAGGAATCCAATTTGGAATCAGAAGTTGATATGGAAGGTTCCTCTTTGATTGTGACTCTCCTTTCTGTCCTCTGTCGTGTCCTTTTTGCCAACAGGTTGGCCTCCACACTTATTGCACTTTTCTGCATGTCCTCCAGGGTGGTGGAGTTTCTTTCCCTTAATTGATATGACATATCGATGTCAAAACCATCAGGGAATTTTATCAATGCCAAACCTTGTGGAGGTTTAATATCGGCTGGAATTGCATTGTACAGGTTATTGAAACGGGTGCAGTAATCTTGTACTGTCTCACCTTGATTTCTTCTGATGTTTTCGTATTCTGACAAGATTTGGAGAGGGTTTTTCTTTACCCCCCATCTGTCTAGAAAAATCCTTTGAAACATGGTAAGGTCAAGGACTGAGGCAGCACACAAACCTTTATACCATTTCTTAACGTCACCCGTCAAACTTTGGGAAAAAAATCTCATTTGAACGTCAGCCTCATCTACTTCCTGTAGGTCAAAATAATCATTCATTTTATCAACGTGTTGCTAGGCGCTCAAGGATCCTGTTCCATTGAACTGTGGAAGTCTCGTTTGATAGTCTTGGGGCATAGCATGAAGGGGTGCGACCAACACCAAGGGAGCATATATGGCTGCCATGATAGGCAGAGGGGGCAGGATAATAACCTGGATGATAGATGGAGTGGTGACAGAAGATGAGGATGAGGAGGGGCTAGCTGGAACAGAGTGAGTGGTTTTGGGTTTAGCAGTGGGAGATAGAACTTCAGGAGTCTGGGGTTGCAAGACGATTGGGTCTAGGACGGTTTCAGCCACAAAGCTGCCATATTTTGTTCTGAACAGGATTTGTTCGAAAAAGATGTCAAAGTCGAGATCCTGAATGACAACAAGCTCCTCTAGAAGAGAAGGGGACTTCTGAAGGGGATTATGTCTTACTAAACCTTCAGTAATGGTCTTTTTCCTGAGTAACTATTCTATATTATCTGTTGTTATCGCAGGTTCTGGGTCTAGATGAGATCGAGTATAAGCTCTTTTGGGAGCCATATTTCTTTTTGATATATATATATATATATACTTTTTAGTTTTATGAATCCAAAAATAATATGTACAGTTTTTTAACAACCTCTAAACATTACTTCTTTCTCAGATTTGCAATATTTCAGAAGCAAAATTTTCTTCTAGGGAAAAGAAGACGTGAAGTGAAAATTTATTCAGTTCTGATTCCCCAGTGGAGTTGCCACTATGTTAATGCTCTGTAAATTTCCTAGAGGTTGTCAGGAAAGAAGAAATCTACAGGAGGTAACTTTATCCAAACACTTCGAAGCTGGGATCTAGCCCTACCAACTTCAGAGAGGGATCTCTCTATATGATTTAGATATGTTTCAAATTTAAATTATTAGGTTAGGTAAATAAAATAAGTTGGTTTTGTTGTTGTAGTGTTTGTCGGGTTGGCTGAGATAGTTTACACATCCATTGGGCTATGGGGTTTGTAGCATGAAAATAAAAATCTAAACCAGAAAACAATGGAACCTTTCATAGGGCGAGATAATGTAATCACTGGATTCTTTTAGCAACATAAATGAGGAAATAGTAGAAAAGGTGAGAATGTCAATTAGAACAAAGAAGCAGTTAAGAATTTCTTTATCATAAAATCAGAAGATAAAACACTAAAATATTTTAAAGTCAGAAACATAGTATACAAAGATAAATCCTGCAACGTTCGTTACTTTCAAAGATTAGTTTTAGCAAACAGTGTGATAACTAAGCGAGAATAACATTTAACTTAGAAAGGAAAAACATCCCCAGAGAACACACACAAGAATCCTGTAAAAATGCCTCTTTGTATTAATGGAAGATCTCTTGAAAAATATTACAGTCTGATAGCTCACAGGGTGTAAAGATCAACCCTCAATACTTCGAAAAGTGAAGTATTTATAACCCAAAATTACAAACGATCCTGTCATTAAAGATCAGGACGAGCCTAACTAACTTAACAAATTACATAAATCTAGGAACTATTTGATGATGTGTCACAACTGCATGTTGTTTTCTGGGTGAGCCGTTGGTGAGGCCTCTGCACAACCTCGTCTGACTGGACAACTGATTGGGTTGGGACAACTCATATACTACTCGATTAGGTCACAAATCTCTTCCCATCGAAGATGACTGGGAACACTGACTTTGAGTAGCCTTCGGTAGACTTCATCCATTTCTGTGTACTTGGCGAAAGTAGGCTTGGTGATGAAGATGTACCGGATCTCATGTTGAATGTTGATGTCCAATTGAAGTGCATCTAGGAATGCCTTGCCAGTGATGCTGCCTTGAATTCCTGAAAACTTCAAACTATCCTTAGCCACATCGGCCAGTTTCTTTTTGTAGTCTAGGAGTGTCATCAATTTGTCGTTTATCACCTTCAGACCATGAAGACCTTTCTTCTGTAGAGCCTCAATCTTGCTGAAAAACCTTTGTACCCCTAGGTCCATGGCCTGAACCTTTTCTTCTAGCTGTAGCATCAGTCCTCTCTTGGTCAAGACTCTTTTGACCTCAAGGATGGTCTCTGTTCTATCCTCAATTCGCAGCTCTTCCAGCTCCTCTCTGGTTTTAGAATTCAATAATTTGATGATTTCATTAGCCTGTGTGGGCATCTCTCCCAGTTCTGATCTGATCTTCTCGATGGCTTGTTTACTTCTCTGCACCAATTCATTTTTCTCAAACATAATCTGTATCATTGGCCATATCTTGTTCATAGACTCGGTGATGTCTGTCCAAATACTTTCTTTGACTTCGGCTAGTGTTTTACCTGCCACAGTTTGCTTCCGGAGCTGTTGTAACTCTTATTTGAGTTGGTCTGACACCTATTTTTCCTTGGAGAAACTGGTTTGATAAGAATATTTGAGTTCCTGAAGGTTCTCAATCTCCTTTTTGGGCCTGCTAATCTCTATCTCCTGCAGGTTCATCTCTTCCATAGATTTGGCCAATTCAACCGTCTTTTCCAGAGACGTCAATGGATTCGCCGATGGGACTTCTACTAGTGATGCTATGCTCACTCCTGAGAGTGGAACTGCACTCAATGGAATGACTTCCATGGGTTTCAACTATTCTTTCTCTTTCACTAGCTTCTCCATCTCAACTTCCATTTCCTTTAGTTATGCATTCTGCCCCATGATTAACTTGAGCATCTCATCTTTTTCTCCTTCTGTGTCTGCTATTTCCTTTTCCTACGAGTCTACTGTTGGTGGCAACTTCAATTGTTTCCTCAAGACTCTATGTATGTGTTTTTCTTCTTGATCATCTCCTTGACTGCTTTCACATTTGAGGGATCATACCGGATCTTGAGGACCAGTTCCTCCATCGTCTTGATCCTGTTATCCTTGGAAAAGGATGATATTTTCTCCAGCTTCAACTATGTCTGGACGTTGTTCAGAGACACTTGTAACTTGGAGGCAATAGTGGAAGCATGTGCCAGCATGGAGAAAACCATTTCTCCCGTCTGCCTGTGCAAATCCATTTGATCAGCAGGATGCACGTCCTTGGTTTGGAATTCAAAAGTGGCCCTTTGTAATCGGTGATTACCTTTGGGTCTGGTACCTATGCTTGGAGGAATTCCATGTGCATTCTTCCCTTCTCCGTGTTGAATGCCGATAGCAGCCTATGTTGTGCAGACGACGTCTGCTTCCAAAATTTGGCATATGTGTTGTTGGTCAGAGTTTGATTCTTTTTCTTGATCAAGTCATATTTCTCAAAGATGCTCAGCTTTGGTCTTGTCTTGCTTGGTTGGTTTATTGGTGGAGTATCTGTAGTCTTCTTTGGTAACACATTGGTTATAATCTGCTTCCCGCTTGTATTAAGGAGTGACCGATCAACCTCTGTCACTGTGGTGGATGGAATTTCCTTTTCTCCAAATGGGTCAGGAGCCGTACTGGTTTTTGGCCTCTTGGTATGCAGTTGGAATTCTTCTAATGACACTTCAGTGACAAGAGGTGACAGATCCTACCTAGGCCTTTTCTCCTTCAGAGACCGTGGCGTGGTTGTCTGTGATACAATGACTGGGGGCTCCTGTTGTTCTGTTTCAGCCAAAGTGTTTGGTTCCCATCCTGTCTGGTTTGCATATTTCTCTACCTCGGGCCTAGATTCGTGGACATATGTGATATTCTTGTTTTTTATCCTCATTTCTGAAATGATCCTGCACGGATCGTAGTGCCATGTGAAACTCATGAAGAATTTCATTTTCTTCAGCAGCCTATCTACTTCCTCCCCGACGCCTCGATTGTTGCAGATGAAAGACCCAATCTGCCCTTTGATTCTGAGTTGTTGCTTTTTCTTTAAAGACACAAAGTGAATATCATCTGAGTTTATCATCTTCCTTATGTATTCCAGAGAAAAAATTCTGACAGGTAAGTATTTGGGCAGTTTATATGGGGCCAACTTGCACCCATAGGCTCTGATCTCAGTGTGATTTTGGTACAGGTACCAATCACCAGTCTTTGTATGATCCGAGAGATTTAGGATCCTCTGAACTTCGTCATTAATCCTGGGTTCGGGTTTGCCGCTGAGCATACTCACCACTGGGTGGTAGAATTGATCGATGAACTACTTGAAACTGAATTCCGTGAAGTTATGTCTGAGCAGGGAAGTCCATGCGGTTTATGCCTGGGGTCTATCATCTTCATCCATCTTCTGCATGGAAAAAGAAAATTTTTCCGCTTGGAAGAAAACGAACAGGTATGCCAGTATTGAAGAATACCAGAACATGCCTTCTGTGGAGAAATTGACAAATTGCTCGTGAATATTGTTCACTAGGAATGTGCTGAAGTCGAACTGTGTAGTAGGCTTCTCATCGGTGGAGAAAATAGACAAAAATACCAGAATGGGTTCATCTACCCATTGATCTGAATAATAACCCAACAAGGTGCATAGGGACGTGATAACCTCGTTTCCTTTGGTTGAGAACATGGAGGAAGGATAAGGGGGATTGTAGCGGGGAGCTAGGTGGATTATGGAAGAAAAAGCTCAAATATTTGAGCTCTTTGAGGAAAAGTCATCTTCTGGTATAACTCTATAAGGATTTCAAGGTTAAAATGTGATGCGGAGTCAACTCGGGATATTTGCATCATTTGGTCAATGGTTTCTGGTGTGATGAGGAAGAGAACTTCCCCGGATGAGGATACGATGGCTCTTTGATCAGGAATATAGTGTGCTTGGCACTTGAGGGCGAACTCTGGGAAAAGGTGAATCTGGGGGAAGAGATACAGGGGTAGTTTGGACTCCCAGAGTCCAATTTCGTCACTCTGGTCCAGGAAAACTTCAAGACATGACTGAAGGTTTGCGAAGTCGAAATCGCACTTAGTTTCTGCGATTAAGTAGTCTTTGTCGGCGAGTGGAATCCTGTCGAGATCGCCAGGAGGCGGGAGAAACAGATTCTCCTCTCCTTCTGTTCATTTTGATTTTGGCGCCATTACTTTAACAATACCTGCAAATAAAACAATGTTAGTGGGGACGACTATAGATGGGGGTGACTTACTATAACGGAGAAGAAAACAGGGTAAATTCTCTGGTGCGATGAGTGGGTAAATGGTGAAGGAATGAAGAGTGATGGTAATTTTGAGTAAACGGGTATCCCTTGGGCGCGGGGGACAGGTCAGCTGGTTAACGGATAAGTTATCCAGTAATAAATGGCCAACGAGTCATTTAAAATGTGAGATGGCAGGTGACAACGACTGAGGGATACAGATGGGTGATGTGGTGGTTATCGATTGGGGGAAAAAATCATGGTGAGGGGACTTGCCACGAGTGAATGAGGGAGAAGGACTGATGGAGTTATGGGATGTGACTCCTTTGGAAAGGTGGATGATGATGTCATGAGGTGACGAGGCATGTCAGACAGTAGGAGGCAGTGGGACTCGGGACCATTTTATGCCATGTATTGATAGGGGGCCCGCCAAAGTAAGATTCCATTCCGGACCGCGCCCTCATCGTTAAAGGTAGATCATTCGGGAGGGGTCCAAAAAACACCTTGAGCCGTCGATCTGTGCGCTTTGTTCTCCACCGCAGATCTGTGTGAGATCTTTATTACGGGGGGTTCTGAAATCCAATACAGACCGTAGATCTGAGCACCGAAACTTGGGTCATCCAGATGCGCGCATGCATTATCAGCGATTCCGGACC